>WXZC020000208.1:0-14155 GCA_011317855.2 Paelopatides confundens
TCTTAGCTTCTCAGCACTACACTTTGTTTTCATATTTAGCTTGTGTACCCGGGTTTTTGCCATAGCGAAGAGATATCCTCTTGTATCTTCGATAGTTTCTGCGATTTTTCCATCTTGAGAGTTATTTGTGCGCGATAGAAAAGTCACTGGTTATGTATGAATGCCTTAGTATATCGCCTTTCTTTTTTCTACGGATGCTGACATGGACCGTACCAAATATTCTTCACGATTTCGCCACAGCGAGTTAAGGGGACTAAAAATCATGGGGGACACAGTTAAAATTATCATGAAAATCGACTGTTGAGAGTAGTCCCCCTAATTTAGCATAGGAAATATGGTCCGGGAGACGACATGTCCTACTAGGTCTAGGCGAAGGAGTCCGGGGAGACCAATTATCCCAGAAATCTAGAAAATATAGTCTTATGGGGACTAGGACAGGAAAGCCTAGATTCAGGGAATCAGTGGAGACATGATTTCCAGGGGACGAAATGGCCTGCCACACCACCACTGTTTATAATCTCACTCAAATTACATTAAAATGTAACTGAATAACTTTGTCTCGCTCCATCAGGATTACTTAGCTCACAATGAAACCAATAAGGTGCTGAGTAGCATCACATGTGATACTTCTTTCCTTGGCTGGTATTACGGACAAATTGCTTGCCGAATCGGCAACTTTAACAGGTCCCCACTGCTATGTAAACACGAGGAGCGGGCTTCTAATGTGAAACAGATGTTCAGAATCCCACAAAAACAAATGTTATTACATCGGTGACGTGCCCCTGTTTTGTATAGTAAATAGTACTATTATCTAGGTACACCGTGACATTTCTGTATTCTCCTTCGTCATGAGTGTAATGCTTTCATTGCCATATTGGGTTATTTATTCAACAATCACAGCTTAATTTATTTTGTCACCGTTGTAGAATAAATATCACGATTAAATATTAGTATATGTATAGTTTATCAAAGCAGTACTGGACTCTAGCCTTTTTGTTGTAATTCATATAGGCGACTGTGCTACCTACGTATAGTGGTTAGCATCCGCCTTGCAGCCGGGAGGTTGAGAGTTTGACTCCTTGACCGAGTGGTGCACAGTGCGTGGGGCGTAGTAGGCAATAGTGTCACTATCGAGAGAAAAACAATCATGTAAGCATAGGCCCTAAACGCAACACTGCACTGTGATACACTTCCTATTCTTAGCATAAGTGCGGTCTAGTTAGGAATGTACTGATGATTATGTGCTTGTTTATATTTCTGCTCGCATATCACTCGTGTGATTGTAGTTAGTTTTGTGCCCGCTCACCGTATATGTAGTTATATATTTTCTTCCTCTGTTGATTAATGTAGCATTGCATTGTGGGTAAATTGACTTCTTAATGATCATCACTGATACCACATTTTTGTCTGTTAAAGTTACTAAACTTTTCAAAAGTACTTCCTGTGGTTTCTTACCCACATATGTGGCAGCTTGGCGTCGTAAAATAATTATGGCTATAACATTATTAGGGTCAAATGAGACAATTACAACTTGTTTCACTGAGGAAAATTGCTCCGAAGATTTAGTGACTTGGTGTAAAAATTTGACCATAGGTGAACAGATTCATTAGTGTATTTGGGAGCAACATTTTAAGAACATGAAATTAATCTGAGGAATACATTCTAAAAATATGTGGTGAAAATATCCTAGTGATGAATATGTATGTTAACATTATACTAGTTATTCCTCGTTAGGCATATGTTAACATTATACTGGTTATTTTCCAAGTATCCTCAGTGATTTCCCGATCATATTGGTTAATTCTCAATCATATACTATGCTATTAACTTACTTTCATCAACTTCATGGTGAACTATGCAAACCGCATGAGAATACGTGGTCAATCGTTCCTGATTGGTTCACGTGACGGTATGCTCGCGATCATTCATTCCGTTCACCGGAGTTCTTCTACACATTGGTAATACACGATCAGTGTTGTCACTCCTGTTGTTTTCTCCCCTATATCTATTTTTTAACTGGTGACATGCGTTTCTGGGTTTTTTTCTTGAGGAAATCAAAATCTGTTTTTATTTCATACTCATAGTGCCGACTAATCCCCCAAACTTACCTGGTTTGGGTATTTACGAGCTTATATACTTACCCTGGGCAACATCTGATTTGCATTAATTCACTTAATCTACTCTAAACTGGAGTTCAAATAAGATAATGGACGTGGGGTCACCGACCTAAGGTGACCCCGTAGTGCCTAACTACACAATCGATAAGTATCCACTCATCTGGAGTGCATTAGCTATTCTAACTAGCTGTGGTAATATTACTATTTGTGAAGGATTTTTGACATTTTTCCATGGCTTTTGGGAACAGGATTGTTCCCAAAGGGTTTTTGAGTCTGGTTGTAGTCTCTGAAAGGATCCTACAACAGTTTCAAGTGTTAACAGTATTGTATCTTTAACCTAATGTGTTCGTCAGTTGACTAGTGTGTGGCCCTGATTTCGGAGATAGCCTAGGCTTCGTAGCCTACCACACTGTGCCATAGGCACTTGTGTGCACATAGTAAATTTCAAAATTTTGAGAAAAAAAATAAAAATAAAAAAGTTTTTTGTAAAGTCTTTTGTAAGGTTATACTATTGTGTTTTCACATTCGTAATCCTATATTATTTTAGGGGTGTTTTCACAACCTCCCCCTGTCGTGCTCTCTTGTGTTTTGATAGGATTTAGGTACTAGAATACTAGTGTTAACTTAGTAGTACTTTCGTTTTTACCTGGTGTATTTTTAGTACTAGAGCCCGGGTTGCATTATCTTCCCCCTTGGCACCTCGTGCCTCTCCCAGATGTGGGTCTTGTTCCCGCCTTAGGCTTGATATGAATTATGACCTACACCTCCTCTTCCCCCAATGCCGATAGATCGGCATCCTGCGAGACCTGTCTCGAGTTCTCTCCCAGCCAGTGGCGTATCCCTACGACATGGCTAACGGCGCTCGAGACAGGCGCGCCAGCTGCAAACCCTCATCGGGGAGGTCTCGGGGAGAGGCATCCTTCTCTGCGGCCGGTTCCGGCTGCGCAGAGAAGGGTCGTTTGCGAGGCCTTGGACCTTCGACAAAGGGAGGGTTCGCGCGCTGTAGCGAGGGGGTTGCAGAAGCACAGTCCACGGACAATGTGGAAGGGTCGGTACAAGATACTGAGCCCGAGTTGGCACTCTCAGGATGAGGCCCATTACCTCCCAACCGCGAGCTTGATCATTGGCTGCCGTTCATCCAAGGGAATGGGCGAGAGGTTCCGACAGGGGGACCCACGTCACACTGTACTTTGACAAGACCTACGGGTCACAGCTCGCGGACAAAGTCTTCTGCATGCTCACAGCCAGGCCAAAGGTCCCAGTGGATGAATATCAATATTGCTACGGGAACCTAACGCAGGAACCCGCAGAGGTTCCGGCACACACTCTCTCCAGAGGCAACGCGCGGCTTGGCGACCAGACCTTGAGTGACTCTTCTCGTCGCCAGCCGCGCGCGCCAGCCTCGCCTACGGATACGTCCGAGACGGGAGCGGCACAAGAGTCCCGTCCAGCGATCTTCAACCGAGGACGGATTCATGGACAGGTTCCCCTAGTCTTCGTCCCGGATCGCTAGGTCAGCAGCAACCTTCTCGCCCAGACCGCCGTATCCACAGAACCGGGTGCATTATGTTCCTGCTGAGACCTCTGTCAAGACTGATCTTCGATCATTTTACCAGAGTCACCCTCAAGTCAGTCGAAGGTCCACTGCTCCAAATTGCGCAGCTTCCGGTGCTCGGTCCCGACCTCTTCAGCGGACAGTCCTGCTGAAACCGGCGGAAGGGGTTAAGCGCCGTCAGGAGCCAATGTGCCTCAACCAATGGAACCACGGTGAGCAGGAGAACCTCCAGGGGCAGGGGACGAGGTACTGGCAGAGGTTTCTAGCGATCTCGACACTCCTTCCCCCAGTCCCGGAACAGAGGGGTTAGAGCTATCCCTCCATTTACATAAGGTCATATTGGAGGTAGCCCCGGGCGGCGACAGCACGTTCTTCCCCTCCTCCTTCCTATCCCTTAAGAGGGGGCGTCCATGCGCCCCTGAACCTCCACGTGCTTCCTCGGCCTCAGTTACAGCAGCAAGACTTAAGTCTTCGCAGCTCTCAACAGGCCTCGGGTATTCACCCGTGTGGCGGGGGCAGTGGTGACCGAACTCAGAAGACGAGTAATGGTGTTATTCGCGTATGTGGACGACTGGTTAGTTCTGGAGAACTCTCGTTCCGAGCAGAGCAAAACACAGCAGGTGATCACCCTCCTATAGTCTCTAGGGCGGGTGATCAAGATAAAAGGGTCACTATTTCCTAGGGGCGAGACTAAACCTTGTCACGGGACGCCTACTACCCTCCGATGAACGTGTTTTCCACCCTATCGGAGGAAGTCAGGGACATTGAGTAACGATCCTCCAGCCCGGTCTCGCCGTGGCTAAGGATATTAGGCCTCATGGCCAGCCTAGTCGACATCCTCCCGCTTGCGCTTGCACGTGCATCCCACCAGCTCCTTTGTTGACCCACTTCGAGCCCCACGAAAGGGACCTCCGCCAGTTGGTACTTTGGTAGGAGTCCCTAGAATCACACCTTCAGTGGTGGAGTACAGAGGCCAACCATACCGAGGGCGTACAGTTTCGGGTCCTATGGATCAGCTAACTGTCTCAACAGACGCCTCCCAATCAGAGCGTGGAGCATTCTGCGATAGCCATACGCTCTCGATAATGTGGTTCCCAACCAACGGAGAGCAACCAGCACATAAACGTGCTGGAACTGGAGGCGGTAGCACGGACCGTCAAGCGCTTGACGGATCTAGCGCGAGGCAAGTCCCTCACGGCCTTCCGGCAGCACAACCGCAGTGGCCTACATCAACAGGCAGGGGGAACTACATTCCTACTGATGTGGTGCCGCCTACACGACATCCACATCAAAGCCTACCACATTGCAAGGAAGGACGCGTTGTCAAGGGGCCGAGTGAGTCAGGAGGTGTGGGAGTTAGCACTTCGGTGGACAGAGTGGCTGTTCAAACCAGCGCAGTACAGCTAGACTTGGCTATGATCTACCCTAAATAGGCATAATCTAGCTAACCTACCCTAGCTAGCTCAGAGGTTGCTATGATAGGAGCCAGTGCATACTCTTCTTCATGAACCCTAATAATATTGTTATTTACATATTGTAAATGTAATAAATCTCATAAGAATATATCTGAACATAACTTGTCATAGTAATTTAATGACTACGTTAATGTACTTTGAAAATACCAACACATTTCGCTAAACTAGCCTAGCCTAATCATACGAAACATGCAGCCTAAGGATAATGCATATGTAGGTATATTTAGCATAGTCTTAAATTAAGCCTAGTTCCGCGAAAATGGAAACCCCCTACGCTGACATGGTGTTCTAAATATACCTTTATCGGTTTGAATGTATCTGTCCAATCCGTTTCAATCCACCTTCAATTTGTATAGTATAAGTTGTTTAACATTAGGAATGGCAAGGTTAATTAAACAAGTTAATATCTGTTCAAATTAATGGGTGAAAATATCCGAATTTATCTAAAATTTATAACATTTCATGCATTACCATGCTTTAGGCTATAGTACTAAATTGAAGATAATAGTGTTGGTTATCCGATTTGAGCTGAATTAGACTTCCACACCCAATCACGAGGCTCGGAATCCAAAAATAATAAGCGGATCCGAATCGGAAGAAATAAAAAACGGGGCCATTGTAAACAAACCGTAAGTTTAGCTCTGCTAGTCATGACAAATGTTATAACTTTTGCTTCTTTACATGGATTTACACAATTATTGTTGCTATACAAAGTCAATATTGATAGACTTAATAAACATCATATTAGCAGTTTGGAAAACGTGTTTAAATCAGCATAATCGGTAAATCAATTTACGTTATCGAAAACTATGCAACTGATCAACGGTAAAGATCACGTGACTGAACACCATAATCACACTCTAACCTCCCCCATAAACAAGCCATGCATCGGATCAAGTCCTGTCTGTCGCACGTTTGTACTATTTGGAATATTGAACGCAGCCACGGTAGCTTCAATCACATGCCACAACGGGCCTACACTACTCTCAATTGCCTGTATGCATTATACAGTGTACTATACAAACTACAAATGTACAGTACTATGTACTACCACTTCAGTATCACACAGTACATAGACATACCAGAGAAGTAAACATGACAACACATTTTACTCTGTGTGTAGCCTAGGCAAGCCTACACACACATACCTCGTTTGGAAAGGTTAGTTCTCTTGATTGTTCTTTGCTTCAATTGAACGTGGATCTGCTTCAGCTGAAAACATATTCTGGCTTCGCTGCCGCCAACTTCGGTCTTGAAGTACTACTACTATTCATATGATGGCGCCTGTGCATCGACAAGTGATAGTATACATTTGAACATGGCTACTAGTAGTACGGTGGGCCAAATAAGACAAACATTCTTTTCGCATTTTGAGCTTTAGATAATTTAACATAAATCCGGTTTTTGAAGAAAATCATCCAGCAAATTAGTAACTCCATTAACAGTAATTGCTAAGTGCGCATTAATAAATTAAACAATGGGAATTCCACAGACATTACAGCTACAAACACAATTTTTTTGGGGGGAGCGGGGTTGATTTAGTTTTCCATGTTCAACTATGCCTTAATTTGAATAATATATAATATAATATTGTAATTGAGCATCATTAATATTTTAATTATGAACGCTATTGTAATGGCGATTAAAAAATAGTACTGCGTAGTTTTGACTGTTTCTGCAATTTGCCATTTGCCATTTGTATTTTTATATTTTGACAGTGATAAGCGTTTTCAGTGAAAGTAGTTTAAAAGGATTGCTTAAATAATTGGATCATCGATTGGAAGACGTTTTCCCTCCAACGGTATGATTTTCTCGAACAAATATGCTTAGGGTGCTAGAAGTAGCGGCGCTAACCTTCAAGGTGTGAAGTGGGGGACGAACAACTGATGGGGATCCTCAAACGCCCATCAGTGCTAAAATATACATCATATTATGGAAACAGTTGTGTGTGACTAAGGGGAGAGGGTGCTAGATGCAATGTGATGCTACCTTTCCTACCCCGACACTCTCTCGTTGGAGTTGGACAAAATGGAACTTTACAAGATATGGGGGAGACATGTCCTTCCAGTTCCCCGTGTATTCTCCTTTATATACATTTCTTGCACAATTAAGGGTGCTTTAGTAAATGAAAATTTACAAAACCTTACATACCCCAACTCCCGATATTTTCTCCTTGAATTTTGACGAATTGGAAAATGGAACATGACGATAAGTAGTACCACATACACCCTCACAGCACCAACACCTACCACTCGCATCACCCTCCCATGTTAGTATTTCTAGTATAATTAAAGGTGATTAGCTGCAAAATGATGCTACTTCAGTTACATAACACGCCAGGACATTTTCTCATCGAATTCGTTCGAATTTGACAATTGAACTCGGCAAGAAGTAGGGTGGAGGAAGCCACACCCGCGTGCTAGTAACTTGCCTACAAACGGGCCGAAGTTTGATAGGCAATCGCCCCGACGGAACTGTACATGTTTCTGATAACTGAGATAACCTTATTTGATAAACGGCATTATTTTCCCGACAAACTTTACGATTTGTCCGAAAAACCTCACGATTTGCCCGGCCACAAACCATTTCTGGGGGATACATACTTCAACTCCACCCACACGATGACGTCACTAGTTGTGAAACCACTAATTGTTACGTAGTTGAAGATGAGCTATATGCACATGACGTGATAAATGTAAAGGAGATTACAATATTGAGGAACGTGGGAAAGGAAGAAGTTTTGGGCGCATTCCCATGTAAAAATTTCATTCAAGCTATTAAATCTATTCGGGAAATAACAATCCACTCAAAACCTTTAATTTCCATTTTCCTTTCATTCAAGAACATTAATTCCATTCGCATTTAACTTATATTTGAAATGCAGAACTATATCTTACAGAAGGTAAATCTCTTCCCTCGTAAGTATCCCCACTACTAAAGTGGGCGTAACTTACGAAGGGAACTCGTTTAGCTTCTGGAAGATATATTGTGTATTAATCATTTGATATACGTGAACTTAATAACTCCATATACACTATTTCCATAAAGCCATTTAGACCAAGTAAGACCTAGTTAAACCTACTTGTAGTTATATCATGTAGAAACCCATTTAGACCAAGTAAGGCCTAGTTATATCCTGTTCAAATCTAGTTAGACCATGTTCAACCCCAGTTGAAACCTAGTTAAACCTAGTTACACCTAGTTCAAACCCAGTTAAACACAGTACATTACCAGTTGAACCTAGTTAGACCCAGTTAAACACAGCTGACAATTTCGACTGGGTTTAACTGGAATTTCCACAGGTTTCTCTCCCACCATTAATGTTGCATAGATTTCGGTTTGAAACTGTTGTTCTGTGTTTACGGTGGTCACATGATTTTCATTGTGGAGATCAGTCAGTGTCATTGACTTTATCTCTTCGTATACATAATCTTCTGTGCTACTACTGTTTACATATGTATCTATAGTATGTACTATAGTGGTGAGTTTCATCTTGCCCAATTTTCCGAAATGATTTTGTTTCTGGCATTTCTACATTCTTTGTCAAATGCTTGACAGTTTTGTTGTCCATCTTTGTGGGTATACCGACAATATGTACACTGATAATATTCTTGTGTTGTTTTCCATCCTTTTCTGTACTTTATTTCTTTTGGGGTTTCTGTTTCACTGCATGTACCATTGTTTCTTGAGAATCAATAGTTTCCATCCGCTCTTTGGACAGTTCTGCTGCCCTACAAATCACTATATATTTTTCATAGTCAAGGATTGCTTCTCGTAACAATCTTTCTCTCGGTTTGCCATCCCTGATACCACAAATTAATCGGTCTCTAAGAAGCGAATCGTGCAAATCTGCAAAGTTATAAGATCTTTTCAGCAGTTTTAGTGCAGTTAGATATTTATCAAATGTCTCCCCATGTTCTTGATTTCTTGTGAACCTGTATATCTCAATGGTTTCGTTTTTTATTTGGGTCACAATGTATATCGAACGTTGAGAGAACGTGTTGAACTGTTCTGTTTTCAACGGTTTCTGTGAATTTCTGTGAATGGCTAAGTCATTATACAATGTGGATTCTTCCTTCCACCTTTTCCAGACAAGTGGGTTTTCTGCCTCAATATCTGGACAATTTGAAGTTGTTAGTTGCTCCATTGCCCTTTGGTTATTCTTATGGATTACATATTTAACCAGTTAATTTGAGGTTAAATATACCTTCAAATCGTCGGTGAGGTTGTTTTCCTTCGTTCAGTTCGTTTTCTTTCATTCAGTTCGTTCTCAACGAGGAGTTCTGTAGCGCTGTGTGCAGTATGTGTAAACACGAAGTTCGTTTCGCTGAACTAATGCTGACTGCGTTAGACTTGGTGTGCAAAAAACTGTTCGAATGTCAAGTATATTCGTCCGAAAATCATGTTCTCGGTCTCATTTGTATTTCTTCAATATCCACTTCTTCGAGTAGTACTTTTCACTTCTGTCACCATGTATCATGATGCCGTTCAAAATCGGTATTAAAACATGTTTACTTTATATATTTCTTACAACGATGTTGCTCGTGTATTTTTAGTCATGGAGTCTCGGGGTGCACACAAACAATATGCAATATTACCACAGATCCCACCATCCCACCATCCCACCATCTCAGTTTGGATCAGTTTGGCTTCCTGAAATTGCGTCACACTGCCACACAAAGCAAAGTTGCATCCATCAAACCATTTTACTTACTTTCATCCGAATTTGATACATATCAACTGGGCCAAAGTGCCATTTTAAATATCTCCAGCTTTAAAGCATTTATCTCTGTTGAACTTAAATGCATGTGAAGAATTTTCTATATCTGTACTTCATGATCAGTTTTATTCAGTATTTGATATGCATTTTCTTTATACTTGTTATTCACTGTACTCACAATTGGACTATAAACTTGCTGTGGGATCCCACCATCCGGTAGTGCTGGTTATGATGGTAGTCATCATGCTCACCACCTTAATTCAGATAGAGTCATGGATGTAGGAGCATGATCAATTAATCATCATGTATGGTGTAATTTCAGAAACAGCATTTGGTGAACGGGTTGGTTAGAGCAAATATCTCTCCAGACTTGAAATTTAATCCCCAAACAAACATATCCCAGGGGCACAATCCAAGTTTCCTGCACGATGGGTAGAATTAAGCAAACATATACTGGCAAGCATCACACCTAAACAAACAGATACCCACAATCATTAGGGCCCCAAGGGTTTGCAATTTCCGGTCTTAGCTCGTTCGTTGTTTGTACAGATAATTGATAATACTGGAAGTCAAGTGAAAGGGTACCGTCGGTTTTGGCCAAAACCGGCGGTACCAAGGACATGACAGCTAACGAATACGTTCAAGACATGGATAATGCAACTTGAAAGACTGGTAGAAACATTATGCGTGTATTTTATATTTATACACTTGCCCTGGGTTATAACAATATAGGAAATCACATGGATCCAAGGAACCTTGTAAACTGTAATCCTTCAATGATAGGAGTTGATCATTTCTTGATACCTTAACAAATGTGTTGATATTAGTGTAGAGTGTATATGGTACAATGGGATTATTGCAAACATTTGGCATACAACAATTTACTATATTGTTTGACTTGCAGTGAGTGGCCTGATAATTACAAGAGCACGATGTTTACTCAGCTTGATAAGATTTTTCCCAAGCTTAACTTGATCTTATATTATTGTCTAAATTGGCAATGTATCATGTTATGTATTCACTAGGGTATTTGCTTTCTGTGTAATCCACTTCCAAAGTGAGTATATTTTCCAAAGGTCGAGCTACATCATATATAATACAAAATATAGTGCAATTTAAAGGGAATGAAGAATATTTTCGTTATAAGAACGGTTCAAGATATTATTGACTTTAGTTAGCATTTTATTAGGAATTATACTAGTACGTTTTGTGATCACTGTGGTACTCATGGGATATGTCCCCAATATATCTGGCATCTGAAATTAATATTTTTACACCAAAATACTTTCGTTTAGTGTTATTAATGATGGTATTTGTAGTTCGCTTGGTGCGGAATAATTGTCATGACAGTCATAGTATTTATTTACATGATAGGTGTTTGTAAAAACATCATGTATATGACCCTGTAAGGTGCGGTTGTTATGCTTTTGACTGTCGTTAGTAGGATCACTGTTATGTTTTGCACTCGAAGATGAACACGCTTGTCAAGCACGTAATATCCCACGGTCCATACGTTCACTTACATTTTATGTTGCAGTGGTATTATCTTGTGTGAGGCTGTCGTTGCGTTCTTGTTCTGGGTTGCTACTGTCACGACTGGTCATGTAAAGATACACTCGAAATAAGGCGGTTAGACATATCCATTCCACAATTATTAGGTCCACGGTTCAAAACCAACATGTACCGTAGTCGTTTGACTTATGTATTTATGTTGTGCAGTGGTAATGAGCGGAGTCTTCCCCGTTTGTGAATTGGGTTAATGGGATTTCATGGTTTCTAAACAACATCAGTGATGTTTAACGGGCTGCCTTCGCCCGCCTCAGAATGTGATACAATGATCAGATACTAAGGTTACACTCTCATACGTCGGATGAGGACGTTAAATTGCGGTCATACGAGCAGGAATGGGAATGAAATTATACACGCCTGCCTCGTAATTCTCTGAACACTCATCGAAAAGAGAAGGTTGATAACAGCCGGTGTTCATCCATGATCATCACAAGGTAGGATATGGTTTCAATTGAGCTAATACATGACTTC
Organism: Paelopatides confundens; assembly: GCA_011317855.2. Taxonomy (NCBI): domain Eukaryota; kingdom Metazoa; phylum Echinodermata; class Holothuroidea; order Aspidochirotida; family Synallactidae; genus Paelopatides; species Paelopatides confundens. The sequence continues at coordinate 11,908 of WXZC020000208.1, forward strand.
CTAACCCTGGGTTAAAATAAACTGAACTACACTATATAGCTTATTATCCACTGAGCGTAACAGATGACCGTCTTCATATAGATATCCTTAAAGGAGCATTCCATAATATTAAAACAGCGAATAGCTATATGAATCTGAACTGAATTCATATTTCTTATGCTAAGATGTTGATACTCCAATTATGTCCAACGTCATCGTTTAAAAGTTGATAGGGTTGTGTGTTACATTCTAAAATAGATTGAATTCAATTTAAACTGCACTGTGCATTACTTTGACGTCACAACTTAAAATAGCGAATTTTATCGAAATGCTAAATGTAAGAAAAATAAAACACTTTGAACTTGAAAGTTAAGCTGATGGCAATAATTAATGAACTATTTGTTGATAACTTCAATTGACAATTGAATCATAACCGAGAGGATTGATAGTTTGCTGATCTACATAGTGTAAAGCGACATTACTAATTGAATTTGAATTTAAAATTGATGTTTTCAAATTATTTTTGTATTTCAACAATATTTTGAGAGGGTACCTCGTAGCCGAAGCTAATCTTCCCCGAGGCCCTCTTAAGTATAAAGTTTAGAGAGTAACATATATCAACACTTAATTTGCCTGAATCATCATTGATAAATTCGTAGCAGCATACTTAAAGTAACTGGTTGTGTTTCATTATTAAATAAAAAACACATATCCAATTTCCACTTCCCACTTCCCACCATGTTCACCCAAGTGCAATGTTCCGTATAAATGCGATAAAGTTTTTATTCTGGTAAAAAAAGTACAAAATAAGCTGGTAATCAACCTCAACCGTCGATGGGAATAACAACGCTAGCTCCGATTACTATATACAAATCAGGCTATGCTAGATACATATACTGTGAATGTGTGGTAGGCTAGACTAAATATTTATATTTATGTTGAATGTAACATACTTTCTCAAAACTGTTAACATACATCTGTTGTGACCTTATTTCTTGAAAAATAACATTTGGCCAATTCCAGCGTGACAGACGCAACATAATTACACTGTGTATGTCAATGTGAACACTCTATGGCTCATATAAAAACGTTATAGGAAACTACAATGTTCAGTGGCGTTAGTGATAAAATAAAATCAGCTTCACAGACGGGACGGAAATTACACTAAATTCTTTGAAAACGACTTTCATTTGGGAAAAGGTATCTGTTCTCCATTTAATGTTAATATCAATGTTTTAAACTCAATTACTTTTAAACAAATAATCAGTAAACACATGACTTAGTTATTACAAAAAAACGGAACTGTGAACTATGTTCATTAATGCTATGACAGACAGGACGTAACAGACGGGATATTTCTGCATGTTTAATAATAAATCAATTAAAGCTCGTCATGCAATGATCAATCAAATGCCATTTCTGTCATTTATTTTCCATCAATAGTAACAAAAAACTTACTTTCAACAATTAATCAGAGAGTAGCCTAACCCTTTAAAGAGTAAACTGAGGCACATTGAGATATGCCTGAATTTAAACTGTTTGATTCATCGGTCAACAATTTAGTCAATATTTCACTTCAAAAGGCTCCATGTATTTTTGAATACAAGTCAGGCTAATTATTGGTTGGCATAATTCAAATGTTGCAAACATACATATACATGCACTTTAGGCCAATATATGCAATATTTGACCTATCCTCAATTTCAATCAATTGTAACACAAGGTTAGAAAACAATTATAAACATTCTACAAACTAAATGATCCGGTACAAATTTTGTTAAATGTATATTGATGACACTGTTGCCATAGTTCATACACTATTTTCTCTGTACCATATGGGATTCACATGTATTGGTTTCGTTAGGCAGTCTCGTTGGTGATGATGGTTCATCTACCCCAGAGTTGCCTTTGTGAGGTTGTACATATAGGTCATATGAATGTCATGTCAACTGTAATCATTATATAGTATAACATACAGTTCCACATTCTCAAAAACTATGCGAATCGTTGGTTCCAGGACGAGGACACATTGTTGCACCCTCTGGTTGCCATAACACCAGTGTCCTCAAACGTGATATCAATGCAATCATTACACCTGACGGCACTTGTAATTATACAATAAAACAAAACTGCCCATTAAACGGGAATTGTCTAGTTACGGGAATTGTCTAGTTACTAATTTATTATACCGACAGATATATATATATATATATATATATATATATATATATATATATATATATATATATATATATATATAATATATATA
>WXZC020000209.1:0-14121 GCA_011317855.2 Paelopatides confundens
TATTGAAATACAGGTTTAGTGTAAAATTCTCAAAAAAACATGTAATTTCACAAAGTTACTTTTCTGTTGAAGCTTCCATATTTTCTCAATGTAGGCGTATTTCAAGAAAGGTAAGTTAAATTTGTACTGTAAAACACAATATATTCTTTAATTCGCAAGGCAATATCATATCGGGACAAGTATAGCATACTTTTACCGTCGGGACGCAATATTTTCGGCGCAAAAATGGAATAATAACGATAACAATAACGCAAGGTAGTATGTATATGAATAAAAATAGCAAACAAAACTCGGAAAAAAATAATAAAAAACTTGAAAAAACTAATCATAAACTCTGAAAAATGTCAGATAAAACTCGAAAAACAAATATCGGTAAAATCAATATAAACGTCAGAAAAACGAAAATAAAACTCTGGAAAAACGGGATGTTTTTCTCAGTGGCCCTATTGAGCCATCATAGTAAACATACTTTCTAGCCAACATAAAAACATACCTCTCATACACCCCGAACAAAACAAAACAAAACTGTTTGTATGTATCTTCTTCAAAATCGGACTACTTGGAAAATTACAAGTGATAGGTGGAGAAGTTTCAGCTGTTTATTTGTTTTCTTTTAACTTACAACACAGCTCATTAGCTACCGTACAACTGTTCATGTCTTCAAATAATCAAGTACATTTGTTAGTTTTTGAATCACTATTGGTTTGGCTTATGTGATTATTATTAATATAACAATCGTCTGGGCGACAACTGTGTCAGCCTATAGTCGTCTAATTACTTGCTGATTTGTCATCTGTCGATGAAAAGAAACAATCTAGGGTGGTGTCCTAGTTAGATCTATTACTATAATATGTGTATACTCGGTATCGTTTTATACAACATACTGGCGAACAAACATGACACTGCTGTACTCATTACCACCCGACGTATGACGTCACTACCGGTCTGAACGGTAGTCGACGGTGAATAATGGCACCTAGAGAAAATATAAATCATAAGTGATCGACGCCCTCAAAAAAGGAATAGAACACCATGCATTCAATAAAGTGTACATTATATTTACAATAACAGTAACGTCACCACCATGGAGAGTGGAAGAGCCCCTGGCCGTGTTCTACGTTAGACCTCTCTCGCCATCAAATGGGCAAAGAACATACCATATTTTAACGCAACAGAACCAGCCCCACCCTCCCTCTCATAAAGACCCATATCTTTGATCCTCCTTTGATAAGGTACTAGAACAGTAGAAAGGATCTGATTTGGTGTGTATTTTTTTATTCATTGCCGTATATGTGGTCGTGTTGGTGTGTGTGCGCGTGTCGTGCGTGTGTGTGTATGCGTATGTGTGTGACGCCGTGGAATGAATGTTGGCATGTATGTTGACCCTGGTGAGTACAATGACCATATTATTTTCAGAGAGATCAAAGATCAACAGAGGTCAAAGTATGACAACTTTGTAAACACGATAACTCCAAAAGTACGGCTTGGTAACACAGCATATCTCGTATGTGGGTTCACTTTATTGAGTGCAATAAACATATTGGTTCTGTGATGGTGGAAGGTCATATAAAGTCAACAGAGGTCGAAGTCTGTAGCTTTTTAAACACGATAACTAAAAAAGTTCTCAACTTGGGCAAACTTCATATAGGTTCACCTTGTGAGTACAATAACCATTGTTTTCTGTTGAGGGGCATCATATGTTTAAGTTTGAAAACATCGTAAACACAATAACTACAAAAGTTCAGCTTAGATAAACTTCGTATTTAGTATGTAGGTTGACATTAGTGAGTACAAGAACATTATTGTTTTGTGGAGTTCAAAGGTCATTTAAGGTTAACATAGGTCAAAGTTTTAACATTTTGTGCACATGATACATACAAATGTTCAGCATTGGCAAACTTCATAACTTCATATATATTATACAGGTTCACTTTAGTGAGTACAAAAACCATATTGTTTATTGTGGAGGTCAAATATCATTTGAGGTCAAAAGAGGTCAAAGTTTGAGCACATTGTAAACACATATAACTTAAAAAGTACAGCGTCATCATACTTCATGTTTAGTATGAAGGTTCACCTTAGTGAGTACAAGAAGTATGTTGGTTTTTGTAGAGGTCAACTGTCATTTGAGGTCAAGAGAGGTCAACGTCTGCAACCTTGTAAACATAATAACCCCAAAAGGTAAACTTGGGCAAACTTCATGTATGTTCACATTGTGAGTACAAGAAACATTGTTTTACGTAGAGGTCATTTGAGGTCTAAGTCTGAAAACAGTGTAAGCATGCTAACTTCAAAAATACAGCTTGTTCATATTTCATAGGCCCTACATGGTATATAGATTGACATTGTTGTTTTCTGCGAAGGTCAAAGGTCAACAGGTAAAAATCTGATAATTTTGTAAACATGATCATTCCAAAAGTACAGTTTGTCAAACTTCATATTTGGTATGTAGGTTCACTTTTGTTAGTACGTAACCCTGTTGTTCTTGGTGGCAGTCAAAGGTTATGTGAGGTCTAAAAGTCTAAAAATATTGTAAATGTGATAAGTACTCAACAAGTATACAGCTTGTTCAAACTTCATACTTGCTATGGAGGTTCATCTTACTACAATGACCCTACTTTTGGTGCATAGTCGAATGTCACTTGACGTCAAATTAGTAACACTTAGTAAACAGTATAACAAACTCAAAATGTAAAGATTGGTCAAACTCCATATGGTATGTTAGGTTCACAGTCAGTGTAAGAATATTCTTGATCGGTTTAATCGACTTTGTTTTTTATATTGGCAAGGAATCACTATATATGTTGACTTTCTGCTTTTACATTGATATTAAAATAAATTTCTTATATAATAGGCAAGTTTGCTACAAGTTTTATGGTGAGGATTGGACTGTTGTTCCAACCACATGTCTGGAATAACTTTGTAATCACTGAAATGAATCGCGAAAGAAAGATTTAAGTTACAGAAAGACATATATCTTCTTCCCGGTCTGCAGAATCCGACCTTGTAAACTGGAAGAATATTCAATTTCCGTACACAAAATCCCGTAAAGACATCATCCAATGGAAAGAAAGGAATCTGCTGTGCGACTTGGAATAACTTTGGCGGTAAATCACCGGACATGACGTAAGCATACCCGACACAAAAAGGCGGGTAATATTTATACGGATAAACCTGTTCTGATATATACCATTTACTTCGTTTGTTCCTATACGGCTCCTCATAATTATGTACATATCCAGTCATAAAATTGACTGATGGTGATGACGTCAACATTTTGACAATATTATGTAAATTATAATAGACGTCATCATCACCTTTCAGAACGTACTGTGCTTTGGGACAAAATGTGCTCGCCCATCTCATACCCATCATAAACTTGTATGTCAAATTGTAGTAAGAATCTTTGAAATCTTCTATAATGATATCGCGATATTTCTGTGATTCGTTCAAAATACGATTATTAAGAGTCTTACTAGTTGTGTTACCTAGCAAATAAACCACGATTATCCGTTTCCCTAGAATATTCGTATCGCTTAATGTCGTCGCCCGTTGTTTAATACGAAGGTCAGTATGAACGGGGTTAGAATGTATAACGACCAACAAAAATATATCGTCGTTTATAATATTACATTTATTCTCTTCAGCGATGACAAATTTGTAACGATGGGGATTAATCACATAATTGAAATTTTCTTCCGTAAACCGGTTGACGGTATTCAATCGTTTGATGTCAGAATACGAAGCCAACGAATGGACGATCCTTACGGATGGATTGTGAACGAAGAGATAAAGAAGGATCACTACTCCTACAATGCATATGAAAATAAGCCGTTTCCGAGTCATGAGTCCCACGGTACTTTTATGTACCGCGGTACATCCCAGATGAACCATCGCCTACGTCATCGATGAATCATTGCTCATGTCACGGATGAAGTTTGAAGTTGTATGTCGTCAGATCCAACTGGAGATGTCAATTAATATATCTGTTGAATATGAAAAGTACAGCAATAAAAGAAATGTTATTGGTCATGTATATATCAGTATATCTATGTTGAACAGTGTAGCCAACGGAAAGGGGGTGTGATTGGGGTGGGGGGGGGGGGTTGCTATATTTTGAATTAGCCATTGCCTATGACCTGGTGCTTCTTCCAGGTAGGTAATCATCTCTCGTTGGTTATTTTCATATTTTCTTCGCCTTATGATAATAATTACTTCCATTGGTGCAACATAACTAAGTTTTGGCTCTATACTCTCTTCCAAATTGACGTTAAACACATATACATAGTTGTACACTCAATTTTGCCATTCGTGGAGGAACTGGGCCTTAGTCCAATTCGAACATTTTTTTTCGCCCCACACATACATTTCAACAAAGTGTGAATTTACTTTCAGTGAGTGTCCACTGTGACGTCACTTTCGAGAACTGAGTTTCCCTCTGATCAAAGATTTACGTCATGCATGCAAATTTAGCTGATACCGATATGTAGGGTCAAGTGGGAATTTCCCCCTGGGAATTTGAGGAAACCAAATGACTGGCATAATGTTATATGACATCATTTTGCAGATTTTAAGGTAATATAAATGGGAGGAGGGGTCATCCTCTTATATCACTCCTCCAGTACATCTCTGAACCCCAAATGGAATTGTATTTTGACCCTCCCCATCCGTCGCCAAATTAACATACTTGGTGAAGTATGTTGGTATTATTGTAGCAGATAACATTGTTATAGTTATAGTTATAGTTATTTTAGTTGCTTTATACATTGGATGTAACTCCATGTCCATACATTACTGTATAACTAAATGTACAATGCAAAATAACTGATGTATTATGGCTCCATTGTAGATGACCTTAATATTCCTAGTCCCCTCATATAACCCTTCCCTCATGTAACCATATATATCAACCCGAATCACATGTCAGGTAAATTATCATTGCTATATATGTGGATGTATAAAACTCAACTTGTGTAAAATGACCATACGATACATCGAACAATTAATGAAACTTTCAATGCAACGCGGCACACACATATACCTATAGTATGGCAATATATATGCTATTTGGCACCATTTTTGTATGTAGGTGACCTTGAAATTCGTATTATTAGGGAGGGGTACCCCTCCGCTTAAACCTCTCCCCGGGACCAATTTCAAACCTAACCCCATTTTAACTAAATTGTCATTCTCCCATCCATGTGGATACAATACAGTGTACAGTTAATGGCTTTTTTTAATGTAACACAGCAAATAAATTAGGGACTACATCACAATTGTTCATGTTATATGGCAACACTTTGTATGTAAGTGACGTCAAATTTATTTGCTGTCTGCGCTAAAGTGTGACCCCGCCCCTTAGAAAAAACATGGATCTGCCCTTGATTTCACCTCCACGACAACAATAGAGTTAATGCAGGAGGCTATTCACTAAGGTGAATCATTATGTACTAATTATGATGTATGAACAATGTGAACTTTTGCTGTAATTGCGTTTACGTAAGTGTCACGGCCACTGCCACTGTAGCCTACTACTACTAACGCGAGGCCTTAAATATGCTGAAGTTCCACTACAATAGTTGTTTTTGTTGGGCTGTATAATGTTAGACTAGATAGTATGGCCTAGCTACCGGGCATATAGCTATCACTGTACTCAGTACCACTATTAACAAGGGTGACTCCAATAATTTGTCCAAAAATGTTACGAAAGTGGGGTGGGGGGAAGGGAGCTGATATATGTCCTTTACTAAAAATGTATACCTGGAGGGGTATAAGAGGAGTGGTACCCCTTCTTTTCGAAAATTAGGACTTTTGATATCACCTACACACAATGGTGCCATATAACTTGCAAACTTGTGATATACTATACATGTGGTATGTTGCCTTTTAAAGTTTCATTAATTGCGCAACAGTGTATCGTACGGGGTTTTATAAAATTCGACTTTTATACATCCTCATGGATAGAGCAATGATAATTTCCCACCCCGAAATATTTGCCCGTACGCCAACACATATACAGTCAACTCACACATGCTCTCCCAGTCCCACTGTGCTCAATTCATACGGAATATAGGGACTAATTAACATGGAACGCCGAAAGGGAAAGAACTTTTCGATGATGGGTACTATTTTGGTGATGATGCCCAAAACTAAAGGTGATGGTGATGCAATATTGTGTGACGGTGGCGATATTTTACATGATGCCAAATAAACCGATGTCATTATGGCGTAAAATGAAGTCGCAATGACACCAATACGTTTGATGACATCGAATCATTTTCTAAACACTATGTAAGTTCAAATGATGACTACTAAAACAGATTTAATAACGAAACAAACTATGATGAAGTCGTTTAACTTAAGTGACACAAATACACTTGAACATGCAACGATAACTATGAGAAAGACGTTAAGTCATTCGACGAAACAAATTGATCTGAAGAAGAACACAAATGATATGATGATGAAATAAAATCATTAAAATAGTGGCCATCATCGAAAAGTGTTTCTCTTTCGGCGTTCCATATGTATCCACAGTAAAACGCTGTCAATTACCAAATAATATACACAGAACATGCATGGCGGGGCTTGGTAACAAATGTCGAGTATTGTCATCGGTTGAAACGCTTCCAATGGATCAATCAATGGGATAGTTTAGAATGCGATATTGACACCAACTTATTTGCACTGTCAATGACCAAATATTTAACACGGAGTAATAAAGCAAACGACCAAATAATTCAGACGGCGTATAATAATACAAACGCGTATAATAATACAAACGCGGTAAAATATATCACACGACCAAATATATCACACGGCCGAATACATGTTGACACAACGGACACTATATATACACTGAAAAATGTCTGACACTGCGATATAATTTGTACTGTGGTATAAATTGACACTGCCATAAATTGGTGCAAAAGGCGTGCCATGTGATTCTCACAAGTACGGCGCCATCTGAGGTCTATGGTTAGTCTTAGTCAAGCCTATATTCTTTTCATAATTCACTACTCTGCGTATTGGATTGAGGGCTCCATCTCTCCTTCTATTTCCGGTTTATTTTAAAATGAAAGCGCGCCGCCGTTCCTGAATTCTCAGAAGAAAACACGGCGGTGCATTTACATACATGTCTTTGCCAAGACTAGTCTGTGGTCTGAGTGAGCCTCACTAAGTGACTAACTTATTGCGTCATAAAGTCCCGAAGTATTTAATATTTGAATCTAACCGTATGGAGAATAGATTATGAATTCATATTGACGTAATAACGTGTACATTGTAGCCCAAGTTGTCCTCCGTGCGGTAACTAGGGATGACATGGTATTGTATAGATTGTATTTCACTGTTGCTATTGATTTATTCATTTTTATAATTTGGAAAACAACTGAGAACAGGTAGCCTACACGTATGTAGTTTGTTTTTTTGAGAATCCGTTCCGTGTGTTGTACATTGGATGTACGTTCGTGAATGATAGGAAATTTCAGATAAGATTCATATTATTATTATATATGTTACCATAATCAATGCATGATTACTTGTAAGGGGTGGGATTCATTAAATCTGTTTCCAATTATTTACAACTTTAATTGTCTCTTGCCTTCATTCATTGATTAGCCCTTCTGTGAATCTTCCTATTCCAGATCCAAGAATGACGTCAGTCCTGCTCAAAATGTGTTCAGAGTTTGACCTCTCATGGACTATACTGACCTTTGACCTCCACAGAGAACAATGTGGATTTTGTACTCACTAAAAGGACATGTCACACATGAAGTTAGACAAAGCTGTATGACTATGTTTTAGATTATTGTACTCGATAAGATAGACATATACCAAATATCAAGATTGACCAAAGTGTGCTTTTTGGGTTGTGTTTACAATGTTTTCACACTTTGACCTCAAATTATATTTGACGCCCCCCCCCCCTCCATTTTGTTTTATTGTACCCACTAAGGAGAACCTATACTATACATACGATACACACATATAATCATCAACATATCCATTGAGCCTTATTCAAGCTCAGGTGGGCCACTCGAGGACCGCGGAGACGGGATGGATGCTTTATCACCCGCCCCCCGGCAAAATAAAAACAGTGTGGTGTATTAGGTTTAATTGTTTCTGTTTAATAGTAATGTTACAAGTGTTAAATTGTAGCACAATTTACACAAATATTATTCCTCCAATTACATGGCTCCATGAGGCTTCGCACTGCCCCCCCCCCCCGTCTGGGAACATTTAGTGGGCCCATGGTACCGCAATGAGCAGCTTTGCGCGAGCGAATTTCTTAATTTTTTAAAAACTTGTAATAGCAACGTTACGATGTTAATTTAGAGTCAAATTTATACTTAAACTGATGTCCAAAAATACAGGGCTTCCAGTGAGCTTCATACAAGCGGTGTTATATTTTCAGCAGTTTAATAGCAATGGAGATATGTTAAATGTATAGCCAAATGTATATATATAAAAGTGCCCAAAATTGCCCGGTTTCGCCCTAGACCTCCAGTGGGGCCCTTATACATGCCTCAGGATCACATAATAAGCAGCTTCGCACACGTGGTATAATTTGTTCTGTTTTCAATTTTAATAGCAATGTTGATATGTTAAATTACAGTCGAATTGGTATACATAAAATATACCAACAATTGCAGGGTGTCAGTGGTCTTCGCCCATTGACACCCAATATTGACATATAGTATACCTTATATGTCCAAGATTTCAGGGCTTCCCGGATCCCCTCTGACTTCACCCCTGGATTCCACTATGGGTTCTTTAGCGATCACATTTACCCAACGTCAGCTTCGCGTATAAGCGGTGTATTTTGTTGTTTTCAGTTTGAATTACAATGTTGACATGTTAAATTATAGCCAAAGTAAAGGATTGCAAAATTGTAGGGCTTTCGCGGATTCTCCCCGTCCGATCCCTATCAAGGCCACTTGAACACCCGCCCCCCCCCCCCCTCACTTGAAAATTCACCCAACGGTCCCTGTCACTTGTGTTCCAGCATAGAAGTCTGTGCTACTTCCAGCATCTCGAAATTGAACCTAATCAAGTGTATCGCCTTCCAAAATACAAAATTATTTGGAAATGTATTTTTGTTTAAATTAACCCATATTTTGACAAATCTAGGCCCTTTTATAAGCCGCTTGATACAGTACTTAAGACATATTCCGGATACAATGCACGTCTGGGGTTGTCTACCATAATATTCATTTATGGACATGAGCTGATAACTATATATAAATACACGCGACTTAGTATACATTCACTACAGACAGCCCCTATACTCATGGACGATAAATACCTATATTGTTTAGGATTTATGCGACATTGATGTTGATCCAAATTTTTAGTGTGAAAAATTTGTATTTCATTTCTCTGACACAAAAATCGATTCCTTGTTTAGATTATTATCATTTTATGTATAGCATTGGCACGGGCGTCACCATGGGGGTGTGGAGATTTAGCACCCCCATAAATGATTTGCTCTCGTGCAAATCCTGTCGTTTTTCTGGAAAAGTCTCCCAGTTTCCGGAATTTTTAGATTTTTTGAATCAGTTGTCGGAAACATGAGATTTTCTGTCGGATTAATCGTATATTTTTTGTTGGGTAGAAATATCGGCACCCCTCAGTCGTCACTCGTCGGACCTTATATAGAGACAGCTCTGAGCATTAATCTGTGTTGGTTAACAAGGTTATTTATTCGGTGAGCATATATTTACTAAGTTACATACTGATCACTTTGATGTATCAACTCTAAAAGTGGATCTTCCTATAACATTTAACTGGTAGGCTATTAAGCCTATACTTTGTAGTTATAATTACATACACATATTTTGCCAACTGATTTATATTCTTATATCCCTTAAAAATAACGAATCAACGGCTTGTGAATACTCATTTTCATTATCTTTCTTTACATTATATTTCATAAGGATTCAGACAGTACCGTGTGATTACGTGTGTGAACTTGCGCTGATGTTATATATTCATATATACATATATTCCAGTGACAGACATTCCTTACAAAATGCTATATACCTACCTGTACATATCTTAGAGTGCTAGTTTCAAGTTGTTTTTATGTATATGTGGCAGCTTAGCGTCGTAAAATAACTGAAACTATAAACTATAATTAAAGGGCAACGGTATTGTTCCCAAATATTCTCGAAAGTTAAATAATGGTTACTCATGTGCAAACTGTTTATACATGTATACTGCCATCCTCACATACTTTTTTTACAAAATGCTATATATTACCTATACATATCTTCGAGTGCTAGTTTCAAGTTGTATTTATGATAATTAAAGGGCATCGGTATTGTTCCCAAATATTCTAGAAAATTAAATAATGGTCACTCATGTTCAAATGTATTATACATGTATACTGCCATCCTCGCAGCTTATTATCTTCACCGAGGCATTGCTTTATTTAACCTTCCTCAATGTTTGGGAATATTTTGGAAGGTTAATACCGGTATACATCAAGGAAAGTAACTTTTAGCAATTTGGGATGGGGGTGGGGGTCAAATTTGGAGGCAATTCTGATGACCTTTCAATCTGCCATATTATGCACTTGAAAGATCTATGGCGTATATATCCGCCGGATTATATATCATATAGGCGTAGCCAGCTGGCGACGGTCGAAATACATTTCATGGCACTGAAGTGATAGTTCTTCAAACTCCGCATCAACCCCCCCCCCCCACATAAAAAAGGAGCAAAGCAAAGCATGACATTTTCATCAGTACAATCTGAAGGCGAAACGGACCCAATGTGGCTAGAAATGGGAGTTGAGATCCGCAAACATATTTTCTTATGAGGAATCTTCTATAGCCTATAGATCGTATTCGGTTGCAAATATGATGTTGGTACATTTTATACTTTGACGAAACGGTGAAAAATGTAATTTACTCTCAACCTATGCTACACAGTGGCTGCGCCAACCGACAAGGAGTGATGTGGTCGAAGAACTGAGAAGAAGCCCCCCCCCCAAAAAAAAAGTAGTTTTTTACGTTGCGGAAATGCCCACCAGTGCTAAAAAACATACAATATGACAAGGGAATGGTTTTGTGTGGCTGGGGCCAGTGGTATACACAGTATAATCAGGGGTAGTGTATTATAGGTCGTGAACCTTTATGGAAGGGCGTTTTTAGGAAGGGTTATCACTTGAGTTTTTTTGTTGCAGAATTCAGGGTGCCTATATAGATGCAAAATGATGCTCCTTCACCTCACCCGATAATTTCTCCTCGAATTTGGACCAACTGGAAAACCTAACTAGGCGAGAAGTGGGGTATATTCCCCCACAACACTCCAGGGGTATATCCCTCCCCTTTGAGACATTTTTTTTTGCAGAATTAAGGGTGATTATATTTTATTAAATGATGCTACCTATACCCCCCTCCGCCCGACATTTTCTCCTCGAATTTGGACGAATTGGAAAATTGAACTTGGCGAAAAGTGTGGAAAATTTCCTCCAATCCACGCTCCGCTGGAGCCCCCTCATCTTTGAGAAATGTTTGCAGAATTAAGGGTGCTTAGATGCAAAATGATGTTACCTTTTCACCTACTCAACCCCTGCCCTGTGGCGCAATCACTGTTACTACAGTACCGAGTCATTCCTGTCACACTAAATACCGTGATAAAGGCCTTTTTTTATATTTGTCTCACGAATCTAATAATTTTATGATGATTTATCTTTAAAAAGTGAGATTGGAACAATATATCCCGGCTTCCCATTAGCTACTACGTCATTTGATTATTATAGGAGATGAGTAATCCGAAGGGGGGGGGGGGGTACTTTTTCCAGTAGCAATATATGACTAAATATATATGATGATAAATTAATACGGTTTTTCACCAATACGAAAGTATTAACACTTTGTTGATAGTCTGAACACAATACTGAATTTGTAATTCAATATATAGTTTTACCAATATAATGAATTGTTTTAGGCTGCCTTTTATTTAAGGAATAACAGACTAAAGAACATTTGAAGAAAAATTAACAAATGTTTGTTATGAAACTAAATAAGATGATAGGCATATACATATGACATACCTAAAGAGCTGGAGCTGTAATGGGGTGGGGGGGGGGGGGTTTGGCTGGTCCCTCCCCCGGGTCCTATGACATTGATAACAAGTTAAAAAATTACACTGTCAGTCAGTATAGGCGTTCATTGTATATGTCAAATATCATGTGCCCACAATTATTTCCTCAATAGTTTCGTTAAGATGCCACGAAAAGTTACTACAGTGTTAATTTGGCTATATTAATGATGTTATAACTGAAGATTAATATTATTTCCCAGACGTAGGCTATAGTCTGGATCACTAATTGAAGTTGACCAAAATTTCAAAAGACTTTTTCTAGTGTTCTACGTTTAACTATCATACAAAACGGTGCTACATTGAGAGATAATTTAAGTCAAATGTAAACCAATCTCTTGAGTTATACAGTGCCACACTAGGTAATAACTTCGTACCCTGGTACCAGACATATGTTACCCGTTATACCTTCACTGGTAAGGATCCGGGTAGTCATTGAACTTGAATATCGTCGGACGGGGATCGTACCCGGGTAACATATATAGAAAAACACTAGTATACAATAAGACTACTGTGTGTGTGTGTGTTTTCCTAATGATTATACACTATGTAAGTCAAATCGTGCGGTATAACTAACCCGCCAGTTCTCCTTTCATATAGGCCTACTTTGTTTATAATGCGAAGCTGAACTCGGACCTTCCCCCCCCCCACCCACAGCACCCATACACACTCAATTCCCCAGCACCCCTACACACTCAATTCCCCCAGCACCCCTACACACTCAATTGCCGGTTTTTTACATATGCATGTAAATCTGATTAAGATATGATACACTTAGACAGATTGAACAAATTGGAATAGATTATATTAAATTATCTCTTACCAAATTTCCAAAATCGAGTGCTGCAAATGTTTGATTAACTCGAGTCTCGAATCAGCTATTATCATAATATAGCCTATAGGCGATTTATAGCAGAATTAGTTGCCATACAACGTAAGATATAATACTCAACGGACCAAGCCGAGCGCAAACATCGAGACATGTCGATACGCGTGATGACAAATAAACACATATCGCTTCACAATTTCCAATATATGGCGAATTCCGTCGTCCATTTGAAGATGAATACAAAGTTAACCGTACTAATCATTTCCACCGAATACAACTAGTGTTATCCCTGGATGTGTAGTTAGAATACCAGGGTATGTGCACTGCGGGACCAATTAATGACGGAGTGGATGCCTCGATGAAAATTAATAGAATTACGCATACGAATAAAACATGTAATAATAGCTAACACACACAGTTTGAAGTAGGCTATGCAATCTATGCGTTACCGAATGTACTCACAGTAATATACACATCGTCCACACCCGGAATACAGCGGAGTAAATAAACAATAAAACACAGTCGAACTCGAAGTGAATGCGCGTATACAATAACATACACTTGAACTTATATGATTGCCTGCTATAGTATATGGTCAACTTGGTTTATAAGTAGGCATACGTACAATACGCATATTATGTATGGATGAATATGTAGCCTACAATCAGTAAAGTAGGCCTACATTGTACCAACAACAAAACAATAGCGATGTAAATATCAAGTTTACAATAGGTCTACTAGCTTAATTATGACATCATGGTGAGTAAGCAGCGGTGGGGTCAAAATGTCAGTGATTTTAATTTGAACCAGATTTGTTTAATTCGGGCCAATCACAAAGTAGAGGAAACTCAAGAAAATTATGTTTTGAAAACACTATTGAACAGCGGTGTAGTAAACTGAGAGAATATTCCTCACCCATCCCCTCCCTCAAATGTCACGATGTCGGAGGTTGGGGCCTGAAACGTCGTTGCAAGTGTACAGTAGCCTACCATACCAGCCTGGGTGCACACTGACTGCCATTTGAATTGATGAAACTTATAAATCATATACCAGAATGTTGGTTTTCTACGGTATTTTGTATACACAACTTATCTATATAATAGGTCTATATATCCTTGTTACTAATGAAAGTGACCACGATTATCAACTGTATTGATACATGTAAGCGCATTACGAGAAAG
>WXZC020000210.1:0-14115 GCA_011317855.2 Paelopatides confundens
AAATGATGCTACTTCTCGCACGGAAGTAAGTTTATATCCACAGACAGTGGAGTCACCAAGTATGACAATTGGGGTTGGGGTAGTAACAATTTACCCGTCTACAATTGTCCCGACAAAAGTACCAAAGCCATATCTTCTGACATGGAAATTCCTTTCAGCAAACGAACACAGAACGGGAAGTAGGGAATATCATAACTTTAGGATGAAATGTTTTGATCTGTGTCTGTGGCGAAAACGGATCCCGTAGAAGGGGTGGGGGGGGGGGGCTGGATGTCATACGAACCCTTTCGAGAAAATAATGGAATTTTAAGGTGCAACATAATGCCATATAACATACAAAATTGAGCCAGAAAATAAGTAAAAAATCAAATGTTTAAGCCTGTTTAATCAGAATATATCTGATAGCTTAGATGGATCCATTTCCCCGATCTGCTTGACGATACCTTGTTTCCAACAACTGGGAGACTTGACACATTGCATGATATTCTCGACTCACAAAGCACCCCCCCCCTTGTTGATGCTCCTGTCCACAGTTTGTGTTTTTAAACATATGCCAAATGCGTATAATATTGTAGATATAGTTTTCGGTCTGGAGTCTTAACCCTTTTACTGCGTGACGTGGGAGTTCACGCTACGGGTGGACACATCCGTCGGTCAGTCTATAATCATCGGCTTATTATAGTACACATACATACCCATCATGCATTGCAAAGGAACTGGATCAGTAAGACAACGTTGTTCTGCCTACTTTGATACATTGGATTATTGTTGTATAGGCCTATGCATAAATGCATACAATCGTCATTGGTTGAAAATGCACTATTTCGGTCATTGACGATACTTATTCTCTTCCCTAAAAAATGCTAAAAACATCAAACATTTGCATATATTTTCATATTTTATTGATTTAAACTCAACTGAGTGAAACCTCAGTCAATTAGCAAACAATGTATTGCATTTAAAAGAGCTACTTCTTCTGTACCAGCGGGATTCAAAGAGGTTGTATGCGTAGAATACAAGTAACACATTTTTGGTGGGCGTTCAGTCATTTTGGGTCAACGTAGGTCAAAATGAGAATCTTGTAAATAAAACGTCTAATGAAGCTTGAACATTGTTACCTAGATAACAGGTGGGTAGCCCATATCGATGTTGCACACAATGTTTTTTCTTCATTTTACTGTAAGTCATAATTTACACACATACATTGTTGGTCTTTCTTTTGTTTTTTGTTGTCAGAAGTTGATGATGATACCACCTTTTTTACTGCTCTTGGAGAGGAAAAGCAAAGAATTACATGCGGTGACATAGTTAGAGTTCCTTCTGTTGGCATAACTGCAGCGGTGTCTTCCATAAGGAAAAGAGGTGCCACATATATAGTCGAGGGTCCGGTGATAACAGACTCTATTCAGGACGACATTAGACTGACAGCACCATCTAACAAAGTTGTGAAGGCACTCTGTACGCTTTCTCTGAAGGAGCGGAGTAGCATCCAGTCCTGGCGGAAGAAGGCCTTTGTGAGTCATTTAAAGCACAAACGAGATAGTTTTGCTTATCGACACTGTGTTCGAGAACAGGAACTGGGTGCAGCTCTATTTAATGAAATTGCAGCTGCTTTGAAGAGTAAGATGTTCCGTAGGAGATTTTCTCTGGGAATCAGTTCGCTGGAGTCTGATTTAGAGATCCTTGGAATGGATTATTTTGATGGACGGCAGGTAAAGTTTTGTTCAGGGGAAGGAACATTAGAGAAGCTGGATGGTTTGCTGGGACTGCATTGGGATGTAATGGTTGCCAATGGGTCAACAAGTTTTGTTACCCAGGTCACCATTTATCTGACTAAGCAGGACCTTCTAACTGGGGTGGTATTAACCGCTCATTGTTATGAGAGTATTTCTGTTGAAGGTAATTACCGGTCACTGCTGGCCAGCCATATGACCAGCAGTGTAGTAATAATTGACCCAGTAATGGAGGAGGAGATGGATTAAATTCCAGTTTAAGATTATGACATTGTCAATAAACTTTTTTTTTTGAAAGTAATGTATTTCATGTTCATCCTGAACAAGAAAACACATGTATCAGTAGTGGTGGATCTTTTGGGCATATCATTACCATTCTCCAGCCCCCCCCCCCAAGAAAGAGATTGACAATGTCATAAACTATTTAAGTTATCTTGTTTTAAGCCATTATATATGCTGACTCTGCTTAAACAGATTTTCATATGCCATTTTACAGCTTCAGTGGGATCATTTTTCTGTTTAAGCAGAGTATGGTATCATATTAGCTCTTACTAAGGACTCCATATCAGCTGCTGTTACTTAAAAAACTAGTACTTAGGCCGAGGAGTACACAAAGTATGAACAATATCATACAACCCGTTTCATGAGACACTATATTCCAATTAAATTTGGTGCTATCATTTTTCTGAGATTATATTATTGAATTTCACTGAAAAACAATCTTAACATATTTTTTTCATTTAATGTACCAAACAAGTATGATCAATTTACTAGTTTATGGTGAGTCAGCGAGCAACTGGTACAGAGTCCATTGTATATAATGGCTAGGCTCCATATGCTTCCAATTTTGAAATCCTGTCTTATTTTTATGTTTAGTTATATGCAATCTATTTCTTATTTTAGGAATGGGCTTTTATGTGCTGCTCATGCACATGGAGCATCTTGTGCAGTAGATGCACTGTTAGAGTTTTATTTTTATGGGATTTATTTGAATGAGTCTGTGGTTAAGAAATCCAGTGACTTATTTCTGTCATTATTAAATGAAACTCGTCGTCATCGATTGCAAGTTACCGGGTCTATTCATTGTGATGTACGGGAGCCAGTATGGGATTTTTTGGCAGGTCATCTGGGGAATGCGTATGCACCCAAGGGTACGAATGAAGCAGAAATAATACAAGGTATAAAGGAAATAAGTAGCCATTGTATTGACCTATTTCAAACAACCTTCAGTACAAGGTGCACATGTGAGGGTTGTAAAGGGCTAAATGCTGTTTATGGTAACTTCAACCACATGGTTGCTTCAACATCAAACCTAGAGCGGTCCAAAGGAGATCTAGGAGGTGCCATAGAATTAGAAATGTTTGCACAGTTGGCATGCAAAATTAAGCAGAGAAAATCATGCCATCCATCCATCTCCATAGGTAACATTGGCATTTCTCATTCAAAGTTTTTGCTTGTGGAATTAGGTCTCATAGAGGGTAGGAATTGTCAGGTACCTGCAGTTCGGATTGATGAAGTTATTTATGTTAATGATGCACAATATGCATTAACCGGTGCTGTGGTAATGAGAAGGGGTCATTTTCTCAACATCATCAAGAGTGAGAATCGATATGTAAGACTTGATGGAAAACCTATTCTTGGCAATCATAAATTCTTTGCGTCTACATTTTCTGGTGCACTTACAGGGTCTAAGGATGATTCTTCCACGGTATATTTTACTTCGCCAGACAACTTGGGTGTTCATGTATTATTATACAAAATGTGTGAAAATGCAAACTACCATGGTGTCATGCAATGTGCCAAGCATACTGCTCTGATGTCTAAAGAAACAATTTCAAGAGATACATGCTTAGAAGAGCCACAGTGCATATATGTCAGTGATGATGATACTCCTTCATATGATTTGCCTTCAACATCCACCCATAGAATTGATGATACAAATTTTGTCAAAAAGATTAGACCCACAAAGGGCAAAGCAGTGAAATCAGAATCTTGTATATCCAAACAGCCATACCAGCATGGCAATGGTAAAGAGTTTGTGTTTCAAAGACGAAACCATAGGAATACAGTGCCTAAGACTAAGCCATCATTGCTCAAGAAGAGCAATGGAGGGGTTAAAACAAATGAAAGGATTGGAGAAGGCTGCTTTACCTCGGCCAATGTTTTTTCAACATTAGAAGATGAGGTTACAAATCATGACAATCAAGAAAATAATGATGTTAGTGATAATATTGACATTCCACCAAGAAGAAAACATACAATTTCACAACCAGGTAAAACAAAAAACACCAGCTCTATCAAAAGCGTTGGTGCCGATAACCTGCCCAAAAGAGTGCCATTGCAAGATGTAAGCACTAATAACAATCTCACCCAAAGTCATCTCAACAACACCTCTGATGTGACATGCAATGGGAATAGCTGTACACAAGCTAAATGTTTATTTGGGAACTACACTATTGATTATGAGCTAGGAATACTTACAATGTGTTCCAATAATGTGCAATTTATAATTAAAGGAGAAAACATTTTTCTTTTATGTGGTGATATATTTCATGTTCTAGACATGACTGCACATATTCACAACAAGGGATACAAGCAAATTGAGAAACGTTTGATAAACGAAAAGCAAGAAAATTGCTTTATTTTTGAAAAGAAGCGGCGTAAATACATAAAACTAGATGCTGTTTTGACATTGCTTAATTCCAAGACTGGTTGGTGGAAAAATAAACATACCAAAACAAAGCAACTACTACAAGACTTTGTCGACAGACATGCCAATGGTGGTAAAGCATGTGGAGGTTTGGTAACATTAAAATGTGGAAATTGTAACATTGAACCTGCTTGTAGTACCTCCCAATCATTACCTACTGACAACACAACCATCACAGATCATGTTCTTGATTGTAATGTTAATTCCGATGAGAGTATTCCAATTTCGTATATGAAACGACAGTTTCAATATTTGAAAAGAAAGAAATCTGTTGGTAAAAGAAGGAGACGGTCATATATAAAGAGTGCTTTTTACGTGACTCGCCAAGCGAGGACAAACGTCACGGCCTAGACGGCAACTAAATACATAAACAACCCACTCCGAAACCAAACCAAGCGAAAAACACTCCCACCCCACCCGCCAACACCACACAAACCCATACCCGTACCCCCAATCCCTATCCACAACCCATCACACATTCCATCCCTACAAAGTCACACACGGGCGACCCGCATATATAAAGAGTAATCTTAGTCAAATGGTCCAAGGCATATGGAAGGGCAATAAGTCTGATTTTTTGACATACTGTAAACAATAGTTCTGACAATTTCTCTTTGTGCAAAGATGACATTGTTAGCATTCTTCAGAGGACACCACCATCAGTAAAGTCTAGAAAGAAGTATGATAACCTGCTCCAGGAAATATCGGCTGAAAATGTGAAGCCTCTACTGGGTGTTGAGGATCTAATTAACCTAGAAGAAAATTACAGTGGTACTAGGCTTGTAGGTCAGTTAAGGAAAAAAATGCCTGGTATTATTCCATCACAAAATAAGGAACGTGAAAAGAAAAGAGAATATGCGAAAGAATTTAGAGCAGTGTTACTGCCAACACGAACATCAACTGGATGGGCTATTGATCCAGAACGTCTTATGGAAATACTTCAGTTTAAGTACTATTGGCTGAAGGATCACAAATTTTGGAGGGTGTATGGAGATGGACGGGAGGTGGGTGGTAGAGCGAGCACTTTTCTTTCCATTAGTATTTTGAACAATGAGGCTTTCTTGCATGGCTATATGTACCAGTCTCCCAAAGAAGTTTACCCTTTATACATATTCTATGAATCTGACTCTAGGGATAATTTGGAAGAGAATCTAGGATTTCCAAATTCTCCTATTAATAACTTCTTTGAGGCAAAAATGCAAGATGGGAATACATTTTTTGTCACTGGGGATGAAATGTTTTTGGAGGCCCTACTTGATGGAAACAAACAACTAAACCCCACTTCTAGTCTTGGGTGGAACATTTATTCTGAATCGACACATGAATCAAAAAAGTCCACAAGTGATAAGGGTTTCAGATCTGATTTACCTGTGAATATTGATAGGCCATGTGAAACTGCCATATTTCAATCAATACCACTTCAAAATTATGTTTTCTGTTTATTACATGGGTTGGCGAGGACGGTAGAAAAGTTCCTTAATTTGGTTGTTAATGACATTTTGTCTGAAGCAAACCAGGCACATCAATGTGGAGAAGATAAGGCAACATACATTGAAAATAAATTTTCCATCCTTGAGAACAATATTAATAGGCGTGGTGTTAGACAGGGTAATTTCCATATTCACTTGGATAAGCAAGGCAAACCAGAACCAGTAAAACTCAACAAGGACAGTGCACTCACAATAATAGCTCCAGTACCAAATGGCAAAGAAATAGATTTTCCTCACATTCTTTCCAATGTTAGCACCAACAGACCCATTACTAAGACTATTTCTAAAGAAGTACAATGCCGGTTGCGGCTGCGAGAAACATATACAGAGTCGATCATTGAACAAGAGATTTGGTCCCATTTCTACCAAATGATAGTAATTGTCAAAAATGATCCCATTCCAATACTCCTTGCTGGAAAAACAGAGGGCACAGAGGATCCAGATGATTATTCTTGGGGTTACACTGCTGAGCAGAAAGAGCAGTATATTTTTCATGCAGAAAGCTTCTATCAACTATTTAACTTGCGTTACACTTACAAACATCTAACACCATATATGATTAAATTTATTGACTATGCTCCCATTTTTATGAAAAATTTGCCATTCTCTATGGGACGTTACCAATCTGAGGGGGGTGAACATGCCAATTATATGCATAACTGTTTCTATTACCAGCATACTACGAGGCATGGTGGGCATCAGAAGTCTGACCCAATAGTAGCCATTTTTAGCAATATGTGGAAAACCATATCTTATAATATTGGTATTGGGGATGGATCAGTTAGGGGAAAACGGGTAGCTATTGATTTTCAAAACTATGTTCGTCAAAATGTGTGTGCTAAAGCGATTCAAACTTGGTGGCGTTCAGCTTCATATTGCGCGAAACGTATACGGGCTGCAACACTTATTCAGAGGTTGTATAGGAAGTGGAAGGCAGGAACTCATCGCCATCTTTTGTTAAAGATATGTGTGGCTAAGAATGAGTCTCAGGCGGTTGGGAAGGAAGTTAACTTTGAGGCATTCCATTTTGTTATGTGTGGGGCAATCCCCAACTTACAAGGGAAAAAGTATTCACATGCCAGTTTCAAAGCATTGGTCGTTTCTCACAAAGGTAGAGTTTCGGACAAATTACCAAACAATAAGCACAAAGTTTCAACAAAGAAATATACACTCCTGGTGAGTGATAAGGTGTGCAAAATGAAGATTGTGTCTGCTCAGGTAAAACTGGCATTACGAGGTGGTCATAAAATACTGAACTTTAGCTTTGTAACAGATAGCATTGTCAATGGTCAATTAATGGATGAAAAGAAGTACATGTTCGACCTATCGAGAATTTCAAGGCAGATTCGTAAGCCTATAAGCCTTCAGTCAAAACACTTTTCCAAGAAAAAAACTATGAAAAGCTTAGTAAAGGGCACAAGAAGAACTCCATGGAAGCAAAAGAAAATAAGTATTGGTAATCCATGTTTAACTTATGTATGGGGGAAAATGAAGAAACAGCAACAGAAATGTAAATTGAGTTTTGCACAAAATACAAAACTGTTTTGTAAATTAATGAATGAGTGGAAATCATTACCAATGAACAAAAAGCATGTCGAAAAAATAGCATGGAGGAAGGAATCTGAATGTAAGTTGCAGTTGAAGGCCAAAAACGATGCAATAACATTTGCCTACAAGACATTTTTCCAGGGGTAGTAAAGCCAATTGTACATTCGGGAGTCTACATACATACCCTCTCCCTGTGTGATCAGGAATATGACACTTGTGTATGTGTGACTTCATATTTTTGTACTACAATATCCATCATCCACAGTGAATTCAGTTGTTAAGCAGCATTTTGTCTTAGTTACTTACCTCATTCATGTTATAGTTTAATGTCTCATTTATTGTAGTGTCATATTTAATTTGCTTTAGATCATAGTACTTAATAATTAAAGTGATAGACATTCATATGTGTCCATTTAATATGAAAAGAATACAGTAACTATTTTTGTATTAATTTGTGGTTCTATTTATGTAACTTAAATATGTGCAAAGTACAGTAGGTTTGATATACGAACAACGATTAAGTTTCATTGTAGTCTTACTTTGTATATAGATGTGCCACATTGGGTAGTTCTGTTGCTTACGAGGTCACGTAGCATTTGACCAGAACTGCGCAGCCGAATGTCAATTTATATGTATTGTGTATGAAGGTTGTTGGCATGTGATGAATACATTGTGATACATGTTAAATTTAATATGCATATTTATGGGGGTTGTAAACACATTGCTTTGGTGATCACCGCTGGAGTTTTATGTCACAGGGGCTAGGGTAATTTTTTTAATCAAACAACTGCAACAGAGTGCAGAGTCTAAATAAAGATTCATAGTTGACACAAATGTTTTAGTAGATGGTGAATTCATTCTGGCATATGATCCCAGTTGCTGAAAGCAAGTTAAAGCGGTGGGTGGCAGTTTTTTGTTTACAAAGGACAGTATATCAGGAGGAGATGGGTTTTAAAACCGTTCTCCGAGGAGGGTCTAAGGGGTAGTTCTGTTGCTTACGAGGTCACGTAGCATTTGACCAGAACCGTGCCCCTCTCACTTGCAAAATGTTTAAATAGATACAAAATGGTGCTATATAATTTTTCATTCTTTAGGTCAAGTCTGCTATTTACCCTTGGCTGTCTATTTGAAACTAAATTACGGCTATCTCCAGAGCATTCCAATCTTGGACAACTTTGGTTTCCTTGTATTATTGGTTCTGATGATATCAGCATCCGAAACCTATGCAGGCCCCCTGTGTTACGCCTATCTTGTAAGCATGATATCTCAAGAACGATACATTGAATACATGTGTTATTTTGTACATGTGCCCTATTGTTTTTAGTGATATCAATTAATGAGTGGGCGGGCTTAATGTAAACATTTTCAAATGGTAATATGTTTACAGCCAAGCATATGTTTTCTTTCACACGTAGCTAACTAGTATGTATGTACCTTTAAAAATATTTGTACCGTAAAATACATTTGTGTCATTTGGTAGTAATAACATGCATATTAATGAGTGGGTGGGGTTTAATATAAAAAAGTTGAAATGGTCACATTTTTACAACCAAATGTCAGTTTGCATTCACATGTGGTTCAATTTCATTGTTAACTAGTATGTACCTCTGTTGATGTCATAATAATTACTGACGTTCATTAATATTCATGTGGGTGTGGCCAAAAAAATCTTGTAAACCTATATATATAATAATAAACTAAATTGCATGAATTCACGTTGTTACACAGGTAGCACATGGACAATATATGTGCCTTATTGTTTTGGTAGTGATATGATGCATATTAATGAGTGGTGGGTGGGGCTTATTATAATTATAAAAATTGTTGAAATAGTAGTTTTTACAACCAACTGTATGTTTGCGTCTACACGTGGCTTAAATATGTTGATAAAAAAAATGCTGACATTCATTAATGTGCATGTTGAGTGGGGCTTAATATGATTCATCCAAAAAGAGTAAAAATACCTAATGAATTAAATTGCATGTCGTTGTACACAGATTGGACATTAGATAGATATGCCCTATTGTTTTTGTAGGGGTGTCATGCATATTATTATGTAAACATGTTTGAAGTGGTCATATTTTTACAACCAGTCTTGTTTTCTTTTACATGTCTTAATTATGTTAATTAGCCTGTCTGTTCATGTTATAGACAATTGTGGGTGGATCTTCATACAGTATGAACACTATGAAATGAACTGTAAATTGCATTTATTCGTATATATGTAGACTGCTAATTAACCCATTTCAGTTTGTTGATATTGTTTGTTTCATTTATGGTATCATGCATATTTATTGATTATGCAAGGCTTTAAATCTACGTTTCAAAAAGGCATTGAAACCGCAGAACATTTTGGTTTTCTATTTTTCCACTTACTGTAGTATTTTATATTTTATTGTAGTATTTTATTTATTTTCTATAACTGAGTGCCGATTAAATCCAATACAATCAATACTTCACCTTCCCTTTAATTTGTTATTTATAGGGTAATTTCCAATTATTTAAGATTCACGGTAGTTTTGGTTTATGCATGCCTATCAATCGTATTAGCCAGGAGTGCAAGTGAGCGAAGTAGCTGCCTGTGCTTACAGCGCCCCTCCCAGACATGAGTATAATAACCCTAATCGTGTCTCAGTGATGATATATTTATGTTTAATGGGGATGTTATGGGCAAAATATTGAAATGTACATTATGCCTTTGTAGCTGTGTAGATTTATTCGAAACATCACTGCACATTGTGGATTCCGGAAAAAAAAATAATAGGCCAATGAATGATTTATCATCGTGAATTTTTTAGGTCAACGTCAAATTTGCCGCAATCCCCTGGTCTCCCGAGATAAAAGTAAAAAGCAGGATTTGAAACAAATTTAGGCTACGGAGGAACCCAAGTCTTGACACTGCCATACTTTTCATCACAGTGTTTGACACACTAATGAACATCATGGCGAAACTAACATTTCATTTACGTCTAAATTATATGCTATAATGGATGCAGTCCTTTGCACATATAATGCTAAAAAGGCCATAGAAAACATCTAATTTTTCCAAAAAAATATTGGGAAAATTCCCTCCCAAGAAATTAGAATGATATACTTACTGTACTTCTGGGTGCTGACATCTTGACCCAACAAAAATATTCAAATTTCACGACAACGCCCCATAACTTACCAGATAAAAAATGCTGATGCGTTTGACCCCTTTTACTCCTAATGATGGAGGGGATGTGAGGAAGTGGAATTCCCTCCCCTTTGAGAGGTTTGTTTTAAAGATTGCCTGTCTGCAAAATGGTGTCTAAGTTAAAAAATCAACATTTTTTAAACAGAAAAGTGGGATATGGGGAGGGGGTGGCGTGTAATTGTTCCCTTTTAATGTCGTATATTAACTTGACAAACCTGAATCGACTTAATAGTGATTATAAACAGAAAACTGACTGGGAAATTTTTAAACATATTTGAAAGGTAAAGAAATAGCTTAGATGATTGTCCAAACAATTCCAAATTTCCTGACAATGTCATAACTTCCAAAATGACAATGCCACTAATGCCTTTCCTTGTACCCTTCATGTGGGAGGGGTTTAATGGGAAAGAGAGAAAATTGTGCGAGACGAAAGAGTATGTAAAAATTAACTTTTAAGAGAAAGAGTGAGGGTATACTAGTTGTCTCCCCCGTAATTCCGCCTATGAACCGTATAAATTTGAATATATACAATAGCTTAGACGGATAATCACACTGAGACAGAGTTGGTCGTTCTAACATTTGGGGTGCTTGACGGCACCATGATTTGTGGAGAGGGGGGGGCGACGACCATACAGGGGGTCACATTATTCAGTCAGAGGAAATTCTCTTAGTTTTTCTAAAACGTGTTGGTACCTTTGTAGTTTGTATAAAACGTTTCCGACAAGCAAAAAAAAGTAGGGGTTCAATTTTACGGGGATGAGATGGTGGGGGGGGGGATGGGTGTAGTGCTAGGTGTGTAAAGTTGTAACAATCGGTTTGGAGGTTGATGGCCGGCTGGTGGAGTTTATACGATGACGGAGAGGGTAAGGTCTGGTACAGTGGGAAAGAACCTGTTTTTGTCTGATGAATACGACAGTCGGTGGCCGACGGGGGGGGGGACACAACCTGTCAGTCAGACAGTATCATAAACAAAAACTGGGAGACTTCCACAAACAGTATGATTTTAACAACATACTGCACATTTTTCCAGACATCCACCCAGCCTCCAACCCCCCCACTGCACAATTTTCCAGACATCCACCCATCCCAACCCCCTCCCAATGTCCCAATCCCCACAT
Source organism: Paelopatides confundens (assembly GCA_011317855.2). Classification (NCBI taxonomy): domain Eukaryota; kingdom Metazoa; phylum Echinodermata; class Holothuroidea; order Aspidochirotida; family Synallactidae; genus Paelopatides; species Paelopatides confundens. Next base: position 11,778 of record WXZC020000210.1, read on the forward strand.
GATGCTCCTGTTGCAACAACTCACTATCCCTTCCATTGCCCAACAATCACTAAAACAAGTTCTGCATACAAACAGTTAACATTGTTCAATGGGCAAATTACATAACTCCTAGAACTTATCTGTTATGCAATACAGTTACAGTAGGTTTTGTATATGCTTTCATTAGATAAATCTGTTCTTATATCAATTGATGCCAAAAGTAGTTCCAGTCACACACATATCGATGTGTGTATAAGATTGTATCATGTAATCAGGGAATTGCCACAGGCAATGTAAATAGAGCTCAACAATAAAATTCAAGGACAACACCCATGCCAAGTGATAAAATGAATAGGATGAACTACCTGTTGATTGATTTATGTAGTTTAGAGAAAGAAGGTGTGAACCAGCAGCCCAACCGTCAATACACCTCATGCTGTGCTATATTGATTTATATAGAACATATTGACATATGGTGTACATAATTAAAAATAACAACAATTCACGCGAGTCAGTGTTAAAGTATTGAACATGTATAATCATCATATTGTACTAAGACATGTAGTGTACATTGTTGGACACTGATAGGAATTAATTAGAACACCAAAAAGACGCGACAGGCGTACAGTATATTTGCAGTTGAAAATTGACGACTGAGATTCATAAGACAGAGTATATGTATAAAGTAAGTGTATTTGTTATTTGATTTGCAATCGCGGTGATTTGACTTCTCATATTATTGCATTGTTGACTTGTTTGTCTAAGCCATATATTTATGCCTATCGTTGCCAGTGTTTCATGTCTGATCAATGGGCTAGGCAAGGTATAAATGGTAGTGTACCAATTGGAACCATACGTCCGCTGTAATATTTTCTGACTTCAGGATCCTAGATTCGAGTACACATAAGAGGTGAAGAGAACAAGATAACAAATGTGATATATCTTACATAATAACGATAGAGGTGCATTATTAGCATATGTTGAATTTTCATTGCACAATATTACAATAAAGATATAATTTATAAAATACGTTATCTACAAGTTATGTTAAGTTTATGTTTATATTATGTTATGTTGGTTTATAACAGCTTGACTCGTGACTACACTAATACTTGTTGCAATCAATCACTGGCATAACTAGAACACACATTTGGGGTATAGTCAAAGAATGAGATTAGCACTAAAGTATATGCATATACTATCATGATATACACAGTTACACGTTAAAATGGCGTTAAGTGTCGCCTGTTGGCTTTTTTGGTATATCTCCATTGGGTGACTACGACTTGTTTTCCCAATGTTATGAATGTTTAATATGAGCATGTGAAATGAGGTAAATTAACTAATATCGTAACAAGGTTCATATTAATCTCTTTGTTCTTTGCTAGTTACTTGTACCATTAACAGAGATAATAATGTTTAAATGAGAAGTATTCATGCCTGTGTTCAGCAAATATATATTTAGAAGGTTATTGTTGATCCTGTTTTTCTAAAATAAAAACTAACATACCAATTTAGTGCAAGACAGTTTTCTTTGATACTTGTAGATAATTATAATGTATATCTATTTAATCTTGGTACAGCAGACATTGTGTGTCATTTATCCTAGTCAGAACAAAACGAAATAGCAATGGCACAATCCAGGTATATTGGACCAACCTGTTCGACAGACCAACCTCGTGTTTTAAGAGCTGAACACAACATCCAAAATGGAATATTAAAGGGTGACAAATGTCGTCTTATCTCAGGGTGTATAATCATTGCTTGTGGTATTGTGGGTATTGTTTCGACGATCGCTTTGATATGCCTTCCCCTTAATGTGTACATCAGAGACTTCGGTTATGCAGAGGTCAAAGACGCTGACATGCTAGACAAACTCGGATGGGGAATCTGGATCGGAGTGGTACGTATGTCTATTTTATGTCTAAGGTCAGTGATAAGAATCACTTATTCATATTACATAATAATGATTCAATATTGAAAGCTTAATTTAATTCAAAGTATTTCAATGATTGTACATACCGAATACAACATCACAATGATATTGATAGAAAAGAAAATATGTAACATCAACACTCGAAATTGGGAGAAATGACGGAGGTTACGTCGGAAAAAATCTTGGGTTTGACGAAAAACATACATTGTGAAAGAAGACTGCAAAATAGAAGAAAAAATACGTCAATACGTAACAGAAAGTGTTTCTCAAGATACAATCAACCACATCCCTCTTTGACACACATGGAATATCAGGGGACTGAAAGCATATTGATACTTTTAATATTAGGTTGACGATATGACTAGTAATTAAAATTACTTTGCCTTGGTTGACGTATGTTATTTTTTAAATAGTAAAATAAAC
>WXZC020000211.1:0-14095 GCA_011317855.2 Paelopatides confundens
CGAAAAGATGATGAACCTCGAAAGCAATCACAACAAACAGGAAGAGCTGACACAACAACGGAAGAGTAAACATATTTTGTTTGTTTTAATTGATCATATTTTTGTAGGGTTTGATTTAATTGTGTAATTAGCAGTGTGCAATTTATATATTATTTATTTTTACCTCAATACGTTCTACTACGATAACTGGTCGTGAATGACCCCTAGGTCTCACTAAAATGCCTTCTTAAAAACTTTGTGATCAATTCATGTGAGGTTTTGTCATAGTATACTGTTGCACTATGCACATAAAATTTACTTTACACAAAATCGATTCAGATTTGGGTCTTTTTCACCATTTTTTCGTACATTTCTCTTATGCAAATGTTCTCCTGCGTGATAAAGTATCGTTCCAGAACACATATACCTGATGTGGTGTAAACCACACTCCCGATAACTTCTACATGAGCGATCCTTTAACACAAATTGCGCTAAAACAGTCACTAGTAGTACTAAAAACCGTTTTATTCATGCTCTCGATCTGACCTTTGACCAGGTCACATACGATTACGAAATAAGTAGTTTTGAGTTAACGATATTGTCACCGTGATTGTGCAATTCGGACTTCGGTCCGGGGTATATAACACTGCTACAATACTTTGCCTGTATAAACTTGATATTGTTTATATTGTCTACTAGTCATTGTTAGAGCAGTCTCATCTTTTGTCAATGTGCAAGTTATTAAAGCCAATTGTACAGTTAAGTCAGTTATTTCCGTGTACGGATTTTAAATTAGAGCCAAATATATATATATATTCGATCACCCATTATCCATACATTAAGGGGAACTTATTCGATTTAGGGAATTTATGGGATAAAACGGGTTTGCTGGGTCTAATGATCCAGAAAAAAAAAACATGTAAAACGGCTTACATTTCCCGAGAAAGACTGGAAGCTGGCTGTGATGCGGGGACTACGGGAATTATTCCCCCGGAATCCCCGCGACCACGATGTGATTAATGGAAACATGTGATAGAAACGGATTTGCAGGGTCCAAAAACATCCCGAAAAAAGTTCTGTGAAAATACATGATATCACATGAGACTAGAAATCAATAGCACATTTTAGCCAGGCATAACAATGGTTATACCCGTGCAAAAGTAGTTATTCACGGGTAGTGATGGCTAAAATACTCCCATTGATTCTATCGGCATGAACAAGAACGTTTGTATTCTGAAATAGGCATGCAATACAATATGTTTGTGATTGGCAAAGCCCTAAAGGCGTCGCGGAACAGGTATATATGATGTAAGTATAGGAACTAAAACAGAAAATATGTGCTCAGGAGGTGAAATATACAATTTTTCATTTCGTGTACCCCAGCATTGGTACCAGCAACGTACCATGTTTTTTAGCCAAAAATCTGGGTGTCACATGACCACCTTAACTGAAGCTGTAATTCCTGTTTACTGTCGTATATTCATTGTGTCAAGAGAGCTCCCTTTATTTTGAGTAGGAAGTCGAGAGCGCTAGGCGGAGTCCGCATATGTGTCCATTCGAATGTGTTATATATTTTTAGCTTGTTTTGCTCTGATACAGTAGATCAGAGGTGCATTAGTAATGTTGAGACAGTTAAGTAAGGAGTGAAGTAAAATCTTTGTAAACATGTTAACTTTGGAACATTTACAATAATCAGCCATACCAGATGATCATCAACCATGCAGAGGGTCCTGCATAATGGATCCAAAACTCTAAAAAACAAGATCACATTTTTGGAGGCGGGGGTGGAGAGGTGGAGCAATGATCACATCCCATATATAATGCTCATACGAACCTCCAGGTCCACTTGCTCGCTTATTTCAGATCAGCATCTACGGACTTCAGGGTCCCAATCCCGTTCTCACAGTCGCTTCGAAAACATTTCCACGGAGGCGAGAAGGTGTCTGAGAAGGCATGCACTGGGACCATCTGATCGTCACCACTGATGTCGTTGACCTGCTGGCGCAACTTGGGTCTCCCGTCCCCAGAGGAGGTGAAAAAGTACTTTAACGTGCTGGAGGCAGTAGCAAAAGCTGTCAGACTTCTGACGGTCTTATCCGTTGTAGCCCACATCAACAGGCAGTGAAGGAGGGACTCACTCCCCACATGCCTCTGTTGTGTATATGATATCACCTAACTGACATCTACCTTACGTCCTCCCATATATATCATCAAGGACAATATGCTAGCGGACGGTTTTTGGAGAAGCTACTCGAGTCACTAAGAATGGGAGGTAGTATCTATATGGATGATGTGACTGTTTAATCACTGGGATATGCTCCTAGTTGATCCATTTGCAATGGTGAGGAATGTGGGCCTACCCACCTCCTTTTTAGGGAGGCTTAACCCTCAAGCAAGGGCTGTAGATGCGCTGTCCTTCTCTTGGTATGGGCTGGATAGATACGCGTTCCCGCCATCTGGCTTATCCATAAGGGGCTGGATCCATATGGTGCTGCTCAAGATAAAGTCTTCCAGGATGTGGATCCTCTTCATTACCCTACTCTGGTCACTCCAGACGTGGTTCCCGCTTCTTTTTCAACTCGTAATGGATCATCCGGTGATCCACCTGTCCTTCCCAGCCTTTGTGTCTCGAGACAGTAGCAGGGCGTGCCACTGAAGGGTGCATGACTTACACGTCGCTGCATGTAAGTTGTCTGTGATTTTCGCAGAGTAGGGACTTCTGCCGAACACATTCCACATTCAGAATTAACGATTCTAGAACATTACATTTCTACAACTGCTGCTCAGAGAACGTGGCTACTTATGGTAGTGTGTCTCTAGAGCATGGTTCTGTGTTCTTGGAGTGCTTTTTCGATGAGCATGTAGGTCAGCACGATCACAGCTATCGGTCTGCGATTGGTGCCAATCAAAACGGCTTCCCAGACTGGTCCAGTCTGAGCAACAACCAGTTTTCTAATTGAAAAGTATGTCGCTCGCTAGACAGGCAGTTACTTCTCTTGCTACCACCTGGTAAATTGTTTTTGGAGGTCTTTGGTGATCCTTATTATCCCATGCCAGAGGTGTCCTTACCAGTCATGATTCATAAGACGCTGCTAATGGTCGTGACAGCTACATCAAGACACACAAGTTACCTTGGAGGCACTCACCACCATTCCGGGCATATCAGGTTCAAACTTGACGGAATCGGGCTGATCCCAGATCCATAGTTCTCTGAGGTGGTCCGGTGGCTGGTTAGAGATTTGAAATGGTACTGCCACAGATCAGAGCCTTTAACGGCCTCCATTATGCTCTTCATCACCCTGAAAGCCCCCTACGGGATGGCCTCCACCTATTGGTGGGTGACCTAAGGTAATCGCCACGCTTCTGCAAGTACAACATATCATGTCCCGAGACCTTCGCCGAGCTGTAACTAATGCTATACAGAGCAGGTAAATATAGTTATCACTGTATATTTCAAAAAACTGACTGATTTGGGTATTTAAAAGCTTCTATACTTAACCTAAACAAACTCATAACCCACACCATGAACGTGGGATGAACTGACAACAGCTCTTCCTGACGGGTAGGCAACTTTACATTCTCAATATACAAATGATATCACAAGGACTCAAGTGACATAGACTACGTCCTAAGTCTGGCGTGGGTGCGATTGTGTCTTACTCCGTCAGAATTCCCCAAAAGTGAATATCATTTTGTGATATTCCTGGAGCCGAAATTACGTTATCATTTGCACTTCAGGAACAATATGGCGTTTAGAGTGTTATGAGTCATGAAGCTTAATGTGTGATAATGTTCACTGTGCGACCGTTTCAGCATTGTGTAAGTTTGTTTGATTAGATGGAATATTGCATTAAACAGTTAAATATAGAAAATGGTAAATAAACAAACCAGTAAGACTTGGGGAAACTGTAATGTATCCATATTGCACTCTCCAACAGATCAACTTTTTTTTCAAGTGAAAGATTGGTTTGTTATTACATTATTCCATATTGCCCAAAATAACAATCAGCTTGTAATGAGCCTAGTCACTTTATAACCAAATATTTTATATTAAAAGTAAGTTAGGTTTAAATACGTCTGCTATGTAAGTGTTATTGGCATAAATTTAAGTGCATGTATTTTCTGGAAAAGTAAACCAGTGACATTTCTCAACACCCCACATATTGTACTGTATATCATATGTACTAGAATTCTGATTATTATACACGTTGTGACATTATTGCAACATATATCAATGTGTAGTTGTTGTTTATATGTATGACATCAGTGAGACAAACTAGTATATTGTGTGTATGTTGGTGACACTAGTGCAACAAACTATAAATACCCTGGTATAAATTCCAGTTGAAATGTTGTTCTAATTCCAAGTTGTGTAACTGGGGTCAACTGGGATGCAACTAGGGCCAACTGGGATGTAACTGGTGTATAATGGGATTCAGTTGATACCAACTGGGATTCAACTGGTACCAACTTGGTTTCAACTGGGATAAACTAGGATTGTTCCAATTCCCAGTTAAACCCAGTTAACTGGGTTCAACTGGAAATTAGACCAGAGTATAGTGTGTAATTTGTTGATTTTTTGTGACACTAATGAAACACAATATCAGTTTAGTGGCTTAGGGTTGTTGGAGACGTTACATTTCAAACACAATTTTGTAGTCTGTATAAAGTAGTGTTTTAGAAATTATACACATATATACAGTTCGTGTCCATTTTATTTCAACAGTACACAATGCAACATGACGGCGAGTGAGATCTACAGGAGTAAGTTGGCCGATGTTGCTGCTAAACTTACAAAAGATGATGCAAAGAAGCTGGCATTTGAATTAGGAATTTCACCTGCTGATCGCAACAATATAAGTAATGGGATAGAACTCATCACAGAGATGGAAAAAACCGATATGATCTCAGAGACCAATGTTAACCGTTTGCTCGATTTACTAAAAAGGAAAAAGTTTAATGAAGCTGCCATCATACTGGAAGAATACAAAAATACATTACACACAAGTAAGTGTATTATAAATATTTGTATTGCAATATTTCACTCGATCAGGCTAATTAACATTTGCAGCAATGATGACATTCGTATATGCCTAGTTGTATCTATTAAATTACCATATCAACATCGCAAGGATTGTCCAATGTCTCATTTACATGGTCGATTGCGTCCCACGATCACTGACGAGATTGTCCATGATACCCTCGGTCTGCGGACGACCACTCTTTCACTGGTCAAAGCACCCATCCCCTCCGCCCGCTCTGTTCTCGGCACCGCCTGGTTCTGCGTTATCCATGTGTCCCACCCCCTGGGACCGACAGGACCCTGCCTTTAGAGTCCGACTGGTCCGAGGAGGAGGAATTATACGCGCTCGAAGAGGGGGAATTTATTGAGGAACCCGCGTTTATTCCTCAAGAGTTGGATGCAGCCCCGCACGAGACTACACTGACACATGATTTCCTCGATAGAATAGCCGCCATCTTTATTTCCAAGCTCTGCTACGAGGAGCATGAAGATCAGCCCCCAGATACTGGCTCCCGCCTGAGTTCCACTAACGAGGGGGACTGGTGAAACGCCACCAGCACTGCTCCCTGCTGGTGCGGAATGCTCGGTCAGGATCCAGGTCTTTGCGGCCAGGAAGTCTTGAACAGCCTTACCAGGTCCGCAGAAGACGTTGATCCGAGTGCATGAGGAACGGTTGGTATGTCCATGGTGTTTTTCAGGCATACATGGAGGAAGGAGCTTGATAAAAACTGGTGTCAAGCAGATACGGCGGCCCACATGGGCCTCAAAATTTCCCCCGTTTTCCTCCGGCCTACGGAATCCACGGTGTGGGCTCGCAACCAGCTTCCAAAAGACCCATCCCACTTCTCCCGTGCAGAAGTAGGGATCTTTCTGTTCTTGCTTGGTCCACTGACGAGGTTGATAGCCCTTAAGTCTGTCGAGGTTTGTAGAACCAATATTCTCGACCTCTTTCAATTGGCCCACCCCCGATACCAGGAGCCACCTTGTGCAGTTTCCGGTGCTCGGCACCGACCCCTTCAGTGGCCAGTTCGCTACGAAGCTGGCTGAGGAGGTCCAGCGGCATCGGGAGGCAGCTGCTGCCTCCTTTACATCCGAGCCTGGCCCAGCTCCTCTCCCTTCCGCCTCACACCGATCCAAGGGTCAACGTGCGCCGACTACATTTGCAAGGGGAGGTTCGTCTAGCCATATTTCAATGGCGTGACAAACCACAAGGGGAAGGGGAAATCCAGTGCAGGGGCGAGGCTCAGTATGGGGGTCATACAAGCCCCATGCCTCCACACGCTTCCCCTTCAACCCCTGGAGGGCCACCCCATCGATGGTGGGTGCGATTGAGGCGCTTTGCAGGAACATGGCAAGCAATTTGCCCGGACAATTGGGTCTTAGAGGTCGTGGCCCTTAGTTATTCGCTGGAGTTCACTTCCCCTCCTCCCGTCTTAGGAGGGCGGTCTCCAAGGAGAGAGACCCCTTCCCCTCCCAAACCCGGAGAAAAGGGATGCTCACTGTCCCGTCTCTTACAAAGGAGAGCAGTGAGAAGGACGACGTCTGATGACCACCCGATCTTCCTTCTTCCTGGCCCCATGAAAGGTGGTACTTGGAGACCCATCCTCAACCTGAGACCTCTGAATGTCTTCATTGCATATCTCGATTACATTGGCAGACCAAAGCTTCCTCGGCCTCAGCTATGACAAAGAGACGTTTGCTTTTACGTCCATTTCGTTCGGCCTCTCCACAACTCTTTGGGTGTTTACCAGAGTTGCAGGGGCGGTAGTAGCCGAATTCCGAAAGCGATGATTTGTGCTGTTTGACTACATATTCGACTGGTTTCCTCGCGGGCACCCAGTACCAGTCGCATGATCGAACACACCAAGTGATCACCCTCCTACAGTCCTTGGGCTGGGTGATCAACTCGGAAAAGTCGCCCCGACACAATCGCTTACCTATCTGGGAGCGCGATTAGACTTCAGGAAGGACCGCCTTGCGCATTTCGAGGTACGAGTTTCCACTATAACGGAGGAAGTCACGGCCCTGCAGTCCTGATCCTCCAGCCCGGCACACATTTGGCTGAAGATCCTAGGCCTCATGGCCATCTAATCTATGTCGTCCCTCTTCGCCGCTTACGCATGCGATCCATCCAGTTTCAATTGTTGGCATACTTCAAACCTCCCTCGAGGGACATCTCCAAGTCCGTCCCTCGGTCAGAGGCGCTACATCCATATTTCCAGTGGTGGAGTACGAGGGCCAACCTAGTAGAGAACGTACAGTGTGACCATCTCGCACGCTCTCCGGTCAGTGGTCCCCAAGTGAGAGCGAGCAGCACATCAACGTACTGGCACTGGAATCTGGATGGACCTAGCGCAAGGTAATGTCCTGTTCTTGGAACGGGCTAGATGCTTACGCAGTCCCACTGTTAAACATGATCCACGTGGTGATCCTCAAGCTCAGAGTGTCAAAAGTCCGGGAGAAAGCGGCTTCGCAAGCTCTGTTCGCAGGCTACCTCACAGATACGCTCGTCACTGAAGCAGCATTTTGCCGACATTTTACAGACATCAATCATGTAAACCGGATATCTCAAGAGCAGGAAGTTGGATACTTAATACTTTATACATGGTATCCCATATTGAGTAGAAGAAGCCAATTACTTTTTGGGAGGTCAAAAGTTATTTGAGGTCACCATGTCAAAATTGGAAAACCTTATAAACATCTCAAGAAGGGAAGTTTAACGGTCATACGTGACATGTAAGTATCCCATATCAACAAACTTATATTATTTGATGGGCTTCAAAGGTTACATTGGGTCAGCAGGTGTCAACATGTGTAAATCTTGTACACAAGTATGAAGCTTGGCCAGATATCATACATGCAATGTGGCATGGGGTGCAACTTGCCTATGGTCTCCCAGCACCTTTACTTTATATATTCTTACATTTCTGTTCGACTGAATATCTAATTAGTTTCGTTTATGTGGTTTTGTATCCCTCGCAGATATTGTTTGCACAGAACATTTGCGGTCTGTCTACTGAGGCAGGAAAATCCCACTTCTTACATTGACTTAAGCGGGTTTTACACTTAACACAGAAACATTGGGATGTTTGCAGCATGGATACCACATTTTACAATATAAAAATCTTGTAAACATAACTCGAGGATGGCAGCTTTGACATATAACATGTGTAAGCCCCATTTCATGTAGAATATTGTGCAATCTATTTTCCATTTTACTGTTGGTCATACTTGCACATTATACACTTATTTCAAATGTGACATTCTTAAAAGCTTCAGCATATTACATTTACTCAGAGCACTGGTCAGGCAATCACTCCTAAGTTTCCAGATCTGAAAAACGGGTTGACCCAGTCATAAAAAATGTTGCCGCACCATGTACTCATGAGCTCATATCCCACTGTATATAGTCATAGCAGTGTAAACAGGCATGGATCCTTAAGTGAAGGGCACATGCTCTGTATGAGGAATGTCCGGCGTGAGCAACCTCAGACCGTGTGTGCTATTCAGGAAGTTGTGTGAAAGGGAGAGTCAACGAAGCTGATTATGGGTAACGGCACAGTAGTGTTTTGTGTCTGGTGATACTAGTGACATAGGGGAGGTTAAGCGAGGGATAGGTATATTGCTATATTATTAGGTTTAAGTGATAGAGTAATGTATATCAAACTAGTTGTTGGGGAGTTGATGTTGGTGTTATTTTCTTTATATATCCACTGTCAGGTTGCAGTGACATGAAAAGGATTTCTTTGATGTAGAGGTTAAGGTTAGTGATAAAGAATTGTTAGTGGTGACAGGTCAGTGTATAGTAGTGTAAGTAGTTGGCTTCTAAAGAAGAGGATTTAGAGAGGCTAGAACGACATATGATGGTCAGATGGATGTGTGGGACGAAAGTTAAGGATAAAATATATCTTGCTGTGCTGAGGAACCAACTGGGCATTTACAGTATCATAGACTGTGTGGTATGGACACATTAAGAAAATTACAGAAATATAGGGGTAGGCATCTAGATAGTGTTGTACATAAGGATCTTAGGTCAAAGGGTCTACATAAAGATCTCGCCCATGACAGATCAAAATGGAGGAATGCTCCCGTGCTCATCATGGAACATGTGACGTTAATCGGATATGATGATGATGATCTCGAAATCGCAATGCATATAAATAAGAATAATCACTTTGCAGTCAGCTGTGTTCAAAATGGGAAATAATTGTACACACCATATCTCAAAGAGATCATTGTGTGAAAATCTTATACACACCATATCTCAAGTAGAAAGGTTTGACTGAACTTATGCGTGACTGCCACATAAAAAGTAAGAAGCCTACTGTTTTTGGTGGAGGTCCAAGATCATTTTGGTCAACAGCTCGGTCGAATGTGAAGTCTTGTAAACATGATATATCAATATGGGAAGCTTGGTCATTGCCTACAAACCATGTGGATGCCCAATATCAAATACAATATTGTTCACATTATTTTTCATTTTACTGTATGGCATATATACATATACATGTTGTTCGATTGTTAAAAGAGTCAGGATATTACATCATCGAAATACATATTTACATTTCTCCTGAGTATATTTTCTTACAATTCATAATCAAGTGTAATTGTTTTACCTATTTAATAAGTGGTATAACCATCATCAAAATTACAAACACATTTCTGTAAAACAAATATATATTTGGATAGCAATATTATACGATGTTATATGAAATTATAGGAATTCCAAACACAGCTACTTGAAATTACTCTCTCCCACAGTTGTATTTACTGTGAAATATCTGCTAATATTGGTAGGATTTGATACATATCATATATTTTGTGTGATACATTCAGTAAAGGGTGTTTGTTGGTTTAGTGATTTTGGCTGCAATTAATCAGTGAGGGATGGCAATTAAGGATAGCATTGTTCAAAGTTCAATATATTTACAACATTTGCCTTTTCTTCATGATTGATATAACATGTTGATCCAGACTAGCTTGTGTTGTATTTGACCCTTACACAGCGGCATATTATTTTATGTTAATATCCTTCAAAGAGGACGTTCCCATGCATGGTTGATTTTACTTTAATAGTGGGTAAATATGATAGAGTAGGATATTGCTTCACATTGTGAGGGATCCAAATGTAATACACTTTAAAAATAGCTCCGGCTTTCTGTCATGTTGGGAAAACTTTGTCCAACATATTTAGCATTTAAATAATATAACAAAAACAAATCATACATGACGTCTGTAAGAAGATGATGGAAATGTCATCAAGTATCGTATGTCAAATGTCATCAATATACTTAATATCTTTCATATAATCAGTTGAAAATATGTATTGCTGAACCGTTTATCTTGCGCACATCATGTTATATGTGTATGTAAAGCTAAAATTGTTCTTAACTAAACATATCTTGCCAGTGAATTACAAATATGATATATTACTCTCTTGGCAAAGTACATCATATTGATAATTGATAAAAGCCAACAACATTGCTTCAATACAGCCAATGGGATACACAAGGCATAAACTTAGTAACGAGTACCTGTGATGAAGATATATGGATAAAATCCCTAACAGAAACAATTTAATGTGTGATGCAATACTTTCTCATACTAATTTCCTGGTATTGATTACATGAAGAAAACAGATTTTCAAATAATATGTACAATTAAAACGTTTGTATTTTAAATGCAATAACCATGTAGCACTACAATTAATGTGGAGACTGCTTGCTTCTTTTCTTGATATGTGAGAGTATTACATGTTCTCTCCAATAATTCATCAACCCCATTACACTAGTGGGTGGTATTCTGAAAACAGTTGGAGTTGGCACCTTCCAGTAAATTCATGGCCCCTCAGAGTGGTTTAAAAAATGGAGGCTCTAAGCAAAATAAACAAGCAATAATACACAACCTCATAATGCATGATCAATTTTGTCTTATTCTTGTGAGTGTCTTTTCATATACATAATCATCATATCCGATTAAATGTCTCATTTTCCATGCTAAGCACAGGTTGGATGGGGTTTACTTAAATAACCTGCCGCCATTTTGGTATGTCATATTTCCTAGGTAACATAATTTATTTACCACATCTAAAATCTTCCCTCCTATTTCAACATATTTTAAAGGCTTAGCACAAAAGGGGAATAACCTCTCCTTTACACCACTTACACTTAAAGTTGCTGTTTGAGCAGTCTACCTTTCACACCACTACGCTTCTTGTGAACCAAAAAAATACAGATCTGAAGCTAGATATAAAATTGAATTGCTACCAATTCCTCTCCTACATACGAGTAACATACTTTGGAATTATGCATATATGAGGTGTATTTACTAATTTTAGCACATTCACACATTTTGATTACCAACCTGTGATACACATTTTGTATCTTATTTTTTTCCTGATATGCGTGTTTATGACACATATATAACTCCACTTTCAAATTCGCCATTTTGATTACTAACCCTGTGACTACACACATGTGAATGAACAAAATTTATATATTGCGCTCCGTGATACGCGCATTTACAATAATTGTATAAAACAATCACTTCATTTGCTTTTCTACATGCCCTGCTTTTGTCCGTTAGGGTCTAAAACATCTTTACATTGTAATCGTTACTCTTTTTGTCTTGTTGGATTCCCACGAACAATCACCTGATCTCACACATGCATCATATGTTATGTACATTTACAAATCATTTAGTATTTAATATCCATTAATAATTTATGTTACTAACACAATACCTTTATTTGACCACCCATTATACCCAAAGTTTCTTTGCAGTGATATTTTTATAATCTTACTTTTCTTTTCGCAGCAATGGAGGGAAACTAAAATACATTACCAGTCCAAACTCCATGACATGCTCAACATCCCTTCAAGTATATTCCTTCAGCTTAATAGAGATGTCAATGTCCTGAGATGTTCCATAAGAATCATCATTTATAGAAGAAAACAGATCCATGATCCTAGCAATATACGATATATGACTATATAATATAGAGCATGTAAGAACTAATCATCATTACAACTGACGTTTTTGAAATATTCTCTTAAAACATGCATTTGATGAGCAAGCAGCATGGTGGTGTCCGTTTGAGTTAAAAGCAGCCAGTAAATCGACATCTGTTGAAAAATCACAATGTGTATTTAATACGGTCAGCAAGTAGCTATTAGCATACCATTGATTGTATATTAACTATGGTGATATAGGAATCGCGATGGTCGACATGATGATTTTTGTATTGAGGATTTGTATTTTATTGTACAAGTGTTTGCATATTAGTTATAATACATTGTATCTACTGACATCTGATAACGTTCATATAACACTTTAAGGCAAATGTCAGATTGATGGCTCTACTACTTTGTTCACTATCTTGGAAGTACATAACCAATATTGATAGAAAAACTATATTTATATAGCAAATTTACAAAGCATTTCATGAAATATGTGATGTTATCATAGTTAGTTATAAATGAAACCACACACATACGGTGATACTATCAGAATAACTATGTATTGACAGTCAAATAATGAATAATTATCTTACTTTCTTAAAACGTAAATCAGTAACTGCAATTGGTAAATACTACAAATCATAGCTTATATGAGGTACACAACATAATAATAAACAATTGAAGTAAGAACCTGTTACCTACTATAGAGGGACAAAACTTTACATCTACTGTAGACTAAGCTATCATACTGGAAACAACTGAAAACAATCATAGGTCAAACTTAATCCTTTTAAAAAACATTAGTTTGCTCATAAATGGGGAGTCCCCCTCTCCAATTCCCTGAACATGGGAATTTGTTTTGAAAGTGTTAATTGGGCCAAAGCAACTGGTGATCATACCAGATCATCAAACGTCTAACCCCATGAATAATGGGAAAAACGGATATAAAATGGTTAGAGAGAGAGAGAATTGAAGAAACAAAATTTACCAATTTTGAGTTTTGTTAGTAGTATAGGAACACCTCTTCATTAAAGTATTACTCTAAATCAACACCCATCCCTCCCCCACATCAGACTGAGACTACACTTGATATAGTATGCATCATTGAGCAGGTAACTACAGTATGATTACCACATACTGAAGGCCTACAGTAGCCTGTGGTAAATCATCAGTTAGTATACGGAATAAAGAAGAAGAAAATAAATGTTTTTAACAATTCCAAAACCTGTTGTGTGCATTCTACTCTATATTCCTTTCAAATCCCATCAAATATTATAGGTGTCCCAAATCCATATACATGATCAAAATTTAACAAATGAAGACCGTTTACATATATATATTTCACAGATGGATTTTACTGTGTGTATTTGTGTGGGTAAATGGTATAGGAGAAAAGGTGTACCATTTCTCATGCCATCTTTTTCGTAGATAGATAGATAGAAGTTACTTTAGAAGCATCACACTAATGGAAGGTTTAGGGTTATGTACCAACATATCATTTAAATGTTGATTAAGAATCATTATTATGTATATGATGTACGATAGGCACACACATCATAACATCAGTGGTTTGATTCCTTGCCGAATGCTCAATGAATATATACGATCGTGTTTGCGTATATGCGCGTTTGTTTTGTAGTCTTACTGAGGAACACATGCATTCAACGTCCTCGGTGGAAAATGTAATACAAAGTCCTCTTGAAGGAGTCTACTGTTGATTAGGCTATATTGTTAAGGTTATGGTAAAGTGGATTAGTACAATATATTTAACAATATAGTCTTTTCTGTGTACATGTGTATGTATGTGACGATTGTCTTGTAAACACGATATCTCAAAAAGTACAGTTTGGCTAAACTTCATACGTGTTATGTCGATTGACCTTGGTGAGTACAAGAACCGTATTTTTTGTGGAGGCCAAAATGTCAACCAAAGTCAACGTATGGAAACCTTGTAAACACGATATCTCAAAAAGCACAACTTTTTAGTATGTGGGTTCACCTCAGTGTGTACAAGAACCGTATTAGCATATTCGGAGGTTAAACTTCATATGAAGTCAAAATCTGAAAACATTGTAAACATTAATTAAGACAGGAAAAAAGACAGCCTCTGAAAGAAACACCATACAAAATAACC
>WXZC020000212.1:0-14094 GCA_011317855.2 Paelopatides confundens
ATGCAGGCTAGCGAGATAAACATTGCCGACCTTTGACCCGTGCAACACTCCATAGGCTATTTGAAACGAAGGGAGAGGCCTTGCGTACATACATGACTATTATCTGCCTGTCGTGAACTTAAGGAAAATTCAAACAAAAGGCGATATTTCGACGAATTTATCCAATTTCTTTTCAAAATCGCATAACAAGGGGAATTTTTTTTACGGTAATTTAGACTGGGTATGTATAAATAGCTGGTATCGGTAAAATTTTGCTGAATAATCAAGTTAAAATGTTTTACTCAACGCCCTAAGCTCCTTTAAGAGCATGTTAGAATCCATTGTTTAGAAAGCATGTAGTTGACGCACAGTTGGCGTGCTCCTTTAAATTGCACACATTTGTATGTGTGGTTGTACATTCCTTGATTAATCAAGCCCATTAATTAATATGGATTTATTACAGGGTTCAATCTGTGAAAATATCCCACAGACGTGTTTTTGCTCAATGTGCAAAGTATTTGTATATGGTGGCATGTTTATCTTACAAATAAGATCTTTCAGGTAAACTAACACCCAGCAATGTTTGTTTATTAGGCCAAGTAAAAAAAAAACATCCATGTTTAGCACCCCTACCTACTTTCTTTTTGGTGACCAACTCCTTTTTCGTCTCTATAAAAAACATTACGTTAACAAAAATTGATCTCGAATTGATTCACCAATACTAATAGTGCATCAAATTGCATTTAAGCCAACCCAAAAAATGAGGTGGCCATTTTGAATGAAAAGAAACAGGCGACCATCTTGAAAAAAGTATGTATGATCATCTTGGGAAAAATGAGCGAGACAGTCATTTTGAAGAAGAAAAAAAAAAGATAGTGGGCCAGCCTCCTTCCTTTAAAAAATAAAAGGCAGAACGTGAGAGATGCTTTTTTAAATCTTTTTTTGACCTTATATTGAATCTTACAATGAATGTAAAAAAAATGCCATGTCATTAGAAAATTATAATTTAAATCCTGCACGCTGCCCTATTTAGCTGCATTGTTGTATGGAGATGATTATGATAGGACAGTAAAACTAGAATATTCCAATATATGAATAATTCATTGTTATTATTACAAAGGAGAAAAGATCAGTTGGCCTTACTTGTCACCCAGACAATTTATTGTAAACCTTTTTTTTCTCTTGTTTGACTTTTTTTAGGGAAGGATGCGTTCTTTTGCTGAACATGCTTCTAAAGAGTTTACTGGAGGTAATTGTGTTCACTTTTATTTTGGTGGGGGAGGGGGGGGGGGGTACACATAGTACACAAAGCTTCTGACATGCACCTAAGCAATAAAATGGTAAACTGGGGATTGGCCCCAACTTAGGCCTTAATATCTCGGTTGGTTATTCTGAGGTCTAGTGAAATTGTTTTTACCTTCAGAAAAAACATTGGTATATATAATAGTTCCTTTTACAAATTGAAGAAGCTGGGTGTGTTTGTCATGTAAGTTCTCTGACCATCAAATACATGAGCATAGACTATGTTCTTATTTTGTTACATTAATGTCACAACAGATGAGAATATCTCTACTTACCCTGGGAAATATTCCCGCCATCCACCCCACCGGAGTGGGAAGAACGCAGATATATTTTTGAAATATATTGTAACCATGTCATAGCTGTACAGTAACAGGGACATAAATGATGCATGTCATAGCTGTACAGTAACAGGATGTACAATTAGAGGGACATAAATGATGCATGTCATAGCTGTACAGTAACAGGGACATAAATGATGCATGCCATAGCTGTACAGTGACAGGGATATAAATTATACATATCATAGTTGTACAGTAACAGGGACCACCAATCTGATATTGTATTAAGTTTGTTGCTTTCAAAAATACTGATACCTGCTGGAGCAATAAGGCTGATTGTGTAGAAGACTAATGTATATAGTAGTATTTAATAAGACTAATAGCTCCTACTGTTATGCACTGTTTATAAAATGTGTCTGTTGCTCAATCAATACTTCCCCCCCCCCTCCCTTCTATCCTGGGGGATATAGTTAGGAAGTCAGGGAGTAGGTAGAATTTGATGTATTTAATAAAGAGTGCCTTACTGTTGTATAAAACAGCTAGCACACCATCACTGTTGTCAAATTTTAGGTCGTATTAAAGCAATAATACTTAGACCAGTACATACATGCTCCGAGAATTATCAAATAACATCTGAGTGGGTCAGAATGCTGATTTGAAAACTTAGTCCAAAA
The DNA here is from genome assembly GCA_011317855.2 of Paelopatides confundens. NCBI lineage: Eukaryota > Metazoa > Echinodermata > Holothuroidea > Aspidochirotida > Synallactidae > Paelopatides > Paelopatides confundens. The sequence continues at coordinate 2,234 of WXZC020000212.1, forward strand.
CTAGCATGTGAACAAGTTTTACAGCACAACATTTAAAAATGTTTTCATTGTACTGGCTTTTCTTTTTGTACCAATTTGGTATATTTGAGAACCTGCCTTAGAAGTACCAAGGAAAGAAAAGGAATATGATTAAATGTGATTTATATTTAATGTTTAGTTTGGTGTACACCAGAGGGGTTAGGAAGCCATATGGTAGCACATTCGCAACCATATCCCTGTTCTGATCGTGGATGAACACCGGCTTTATTATCAAACCTTCTCTTTTCGACCATTGTTCAGAGAATTACCATGCTCCTGGGACCTCCACTTAACGTCCCCCATCAGATGGACGAGAGTGTAACCTCGGTATCTGATAGCTTTCTCAAAAACTGAATCCCAGTACAAAGTTGTTTAGAAAAAATATGAAAGAACACAAACAAATCTCCAATTTCTCCAACCCACAAACCAGAAATAACCAAATCTACGGAAGAATATTCGTTACCCCACTGCACATGGTTAAGTTTTGACCAGGTCAAGATAATCTGGTTCCTGGTAGGTTTTGAAGCAGGAACCTAATGATTGTAGGCTGGACAATCTCTAATTGCTCCACTATGCCTTCACCTGATGTTATATTTCTGTCTTTATATTTTGTACAGTTCAAGAGAGACCAGGTAAAAATGTTGACATAGGATCAATACATCTAGAAGTCGAATCCGCATATCCATCTCCGTTGACACAAAGGGTAAGAATTATCAACAGTGTTCGCATTAGGGCGCGCGATTGTCGGATTCCCACAATTTTCTCGGAAGGTCCTGCAAAAGTATTTTGCTTCGGGTGGAATATCCCACAAATATTCCTAAACTGTATTCATGCCTTGTACCTATTAACAAGGCTGACGATGTTAAGTATTATTACACACTATACCTATAAATTAAGTATAACAATTTGCCTGTAAATTTGAAAAATCCCCCATCCCAAATTTGAAAATCCCCCCCAAAAATAATTTTAAGAGGGGAATTACCTCTTTTTTAACATTCTAGCTCGAAGATTGATTATCAGACTAACCCTACCCTCATCTTTGAGGTATTCTGTAATGTCCTAAATAAATATTTGTAATTTAATTTCTGCTGCAAATTTGTGCAAAATGTTGTATCTGCTTTTTACACCTTTTTATCAGCTGGAGCATTCTGGTTGATGTGATGTTTATCTAATACATCAGAATAAACAATAACAGCAATGTTCATCTTAAAGGGGCATTAGGGGTTTCATTACAACCCAATTACACATTTTAAAATGCTCCCTTTCAGAACAATTTTCAATCGCATTTTTAGGATGAGGTATTTCTTTCCACAATTTTTTAACCTCTTGCAAAGAATTAGGCCAACGAAAAAAAAAAAATTCTTGTCAACAGATTTGTTTACAAATTTTTGAATTCAACAGCAATGTTTGTAAACAAATATGTGGACCACGGTTTGTTATTATTTACTTTTTTGTTGTCCAGTTTCTTTGGGAGGGGCCCAAAATGTTTCAAGAAAAGGTACCTACCTCATTGTAAAAATATGATTGGAAAATTACCTGTCAATGATGAAAGCAAGGCTTGGAAATTGTTTTAATTGTATCGGTAAGTAAACAACTATAATAAAACTCCTAATGCCCCATAAAACTTTTACCTATAGATATTTTCCTCACTGAGAGTTTAATCCTTCTCAGTGTCTGGAATAATTCATGATTTAATAAGAGATTTAATCCTTGTCGTAAACAATGAAGATACCAGTGATTATCTCATTGGTCTCACCCGACCATTTCACTTTGAGAATGCACATTTGAGCTAAAAAAAAAACACTTATTCATATCATAGCAATTGTTTTCTTTCGTCACTGGGGAGGGAGGTCAACGTATTACGATTTTCATGAAATATTTTTTACTCTTTATTCGTTAACCAGAAAGTTCCAACCGAGGAGATCACCTTTTCGTCCTTCAAGAATGTCCAGTCCGTCACGGTCATAGACGGCCATAATATGTCCTCGGCAGATGAAGATCGGACAAAGAAACAGAGAGTCAGGGAGAAATTCCTGACATCTACACTGGAGCAGCTAGCAACGGAAGCTGATCTAAGGGTTCGTTCGATAGCATAGTAATATTAATTATTTATAAAAATCAATTTTCACGTATCGTATGAATTGTGAACATCCAAAGTTTCCAATATAGTGCTGTAAAGAAAATTATACGATATGAAAATATCAATGTCTGGTCGATTTCTGATATCAAGATGAAGGCAGTTCCCGAGTGATGAGTTCGAACAAGAGAAGAATCCATGGTTTTCACGCAGTCTGGAAATAAGGGTAAACCCGGAGAAGAATTCATGGTTTCCACGGAGTCTGGAAATAAAATCCCTCTTTTCTGGGTCTTGTAAGTCCTTAAATTTTGAGGTTTAATCTATGGAAAATACCTTCCTAGCAGAATTCATCTCATTGGTAGATTGTCATGGCCTCTTATTCTTTAAATGTTTCTTCAGAAGAACGACGAGGCGATCAAATTTGATACACTTTGTACTACATGCTTGGACATGATGTTAGTCGCGAACTATCGGAAATTGCAGTGCCACAAAGCATCCACAGCTTAACCGTAAAGCTGCTGTTGCATGAGACTACTCTTTGAATGCCCCCCCTACAAAAAAAATATGATAGGAATTAGGATGAGAAAACCAGTCTTCTTGATAAAGTCTGAAATTTTATTTGCTTCAAATTATCCACTATATATGTGAAGCTTCCATCTATAGACCCATCTTATAGACAAGTGGATCAGACGTTTCTATTTAAAGAGTTGTAATGCCCATATTGGGGCATGACTAAGGTACTACCGAGGGTAGGAGGTGGGGATGCTGGTCGGTTTACAGCCTTGCAGATAGAATATTAAAGTCTTTCATGGAAGTGAATAGAAAGCAGTGAAGTTGTTCCATAAGTGAAATGATATTCTTAGTGGGCGTAATAATTCTTGCATCGTATTCTGCACACACTGGAGTACTAGGAGTGTCTGATTAGCCGTACAGAAACCATTAGTATAAATCCAGTTTCAAGGATAAAATTACTTGCACAGTAATGTCCAACTATTACAAAGAATGAGGGTTGGGTAATATTTGAAGGTGTGAAAGGGAAGAGTAGATATTGGGGCTAGGAGAAGGTAAACTTCCTGGCTAATTTATGTTATGTGATAAATACTGTTGTCTTAATGTATATTGTACTGTCTTCTCTTTCACTTCCACAGTTTGCTTGTGACAATTCTTATCAATGTGCATGTGACAATTTTGGAAATATGCTTGTCACAACTCTTGAAATATGCTTGTGTGAAAATTCTTGAAGTATGCTAATGTGACAAGTCTTGAAATCTGTTTGTGACAATATTTGAAAAATGCTTGTGTGAAAAGTCTGGAAATATGCTAATATGTGACCATTCTCGAAATATGCTTGTGCGACAGGTCTCGACTCTTCTTGAAATATGGTTACAATAGAATATTAAAAAAAAAGCTAAACTGCAGGGACATGAGGTGGATTAGATAAGACTATTATATTTCACAGAAAGTGACTTTATTCCGTTCACCTTTTTATACTTTTCTGGTCAACACATCTAAATAGCATATTCCCATCTAATCTAACTCAATTATGGGCATTTAATACCTGAAAAGATGTTGCCGGTCACCGACCCCCTTGTCAGTCACCGAACCCGTGACCTGTACGACCTATATATGTCATCATTTCCCCACGCATATAGCTTACATTTGTATGCTAACTAGCTTCATATAATTCAGTAACAATTTCTGGATATCTACCTTATATATTTCACAGAAGGAAATGGAGTAATTCTTCTCTTTAATTTGTGTCATTTGAGTCCTTCCCAAATATTAACTTGTGGCATACCGACAGCCAGTCTTGTTTTATAGTGATGATATGTGCTAAATCAACGTCTATGCAAGGAAATCACAACACAAGGCTGTTTCAATACCAGTGCTATGGTCGAGTGGATAAAGAGGGTGGCATTAAAAGCATTGAAACCTAGCAACTGGGTTCGGGCCCTCACTGGCTAAAGTAAGGTGGGTTTTTCATCCAGGAGCAATCCATGGTTTTCCAATCTGAAATAGTCTTCCAAAATTGGTAAAACAATTTCAAACTGAGCTAAAATTGTTAATTGGGTTGCCACCCAACGTGAAGTGTAAGCTACTTCAGCTTTCTCCACATGTTAATGTGGCAGCTCAGCGTCGCAAAATAACTGCCTTCCAGACAGATTATTATTATTATAATAAATAAATATTTTAATTTCATTGTTCTTTATTTATAGAATAAGAAACTCCAACAAACCTTGCAGTCTATTTTGGATTCTGTTGTCAGGTAAGGATATCTATCATGATACAACAATACAATGTGATGTAATGCAAGATAATATAGCAGGGTGACTTTTAACGGGTCATCCGATTGTCAGAGCTTTCTAAATATCTTGTTGGACAATCAGAACTATCCTTCAAGGTTGCCAAAAGTACAAGCAGTGTGTAATGTAGTAGACAAAACTGTCTACATTTAATTTTGATTGGCAACTGAATATTGATGATCAATTGGATGATCAAATGATAATCAACCAGTCTGCTAGCCATAGGGGAATGGGGGGGGAATCCCCTCCCCAAACATTATCCATGATAATGAGATTTTTAGCTAGTAACCAGTCGGTCCAGCCCGATTTTGGACAGATTTGTTAAGTGAAAATTTTCGCGAGCTCAGTCTTCCCGCCACTCTTCTCCAGGGTTGTAATCAATGTTACAATTTTTGCCTCCAAATACGTACGGTACCAAGTTATGTCACATTCAGGGGCGTCACCATGGGTGAAGAGGTTGTGAATTACCACCAACCCTCTCAATGATTTTCTATTCTTTTCACCTGTTAAAATACCTGCGCATATCCCCTCTATGGAAGATCAAGAGCTGTTGTTATTTGTGAGGTCGAAGGAGAGGGTGTTCCCCTCCCTGTTTACTCATTTTGATTAACGGTGGAGGGATTTCAGTGGAGAACAAATTTTAACCCCCCCCCCAAAAAAAAAAAAAAAAATCCCTAGTCGCCACTGCTGGTAGGTGTGGTCAAATGGTGTTGTTTATTTCTTTCAGGAGTCCCGTATCCCCTGCTGGCAGTCCACTGAGACCAGATCCATCCTCACCGTTCCAGTTTAAGTCTGTGCCAACATACGAAATGACATTCCCAGAACTCACGGTCTATTAAGACATTCCAGCAGAGAACCAACATAGTACACAGGTGCATCCAAAGACCTGCCTTGTCTGCTCTCATTTGCGAACCTTCGAGAAGAAGTGATGTGTGAACTATTCCCGAGTCGGTGGTGTGAACAGCTGGTTGTGTTTTCAACGCTCACAACACAAAGACTCGTAGCACAATATATATATATATAGTTTGTTTCTAACAGATTTTTTTAATAGCTTGGTGAAAGTTAGATGGGGGAGGAGGTCAATGAAAATAATAACGACTAATTATTGAATGAATAATACCAGACACAACACCTGAAGTAAATTTCTGATCATTTATTTGTGTTATATTTTCACAAGTTTCTGCAAGTCACAGAAAAGAGAAAACCGATTTTATAGTTTAATTTGGTAAATTCTCTATTTGCAAAGCCAGTTAGAATTAGGTCAGTCTACCTACGCTGGCAGTGACTTTTAAGGTATGAAAGAGAAATGGCACTATTCTTCATTACCACAGTAGAAAATGTTACAACATAAAAAGACTTCAAAATGAAGGTCTGTCCAATTTATTCCTGGGACACAATTATTTCACTGCATTTCCAAGATGAGGTTAAAGATTTCAAATAATAGTGACCAGAACTCAATGAGCTATATTTATAATTTTAAAAACATTTCTCAATTTATATTTTGATAAACTAATCATGATAATCTCTTGTGACGTGTAAATATCCCATCTGTACAATAAGAATGACATATACGTAGATCACCTTTGTATTAATGCACCAGTCAATTGGAAGACGGACTCAGACCGTGGGTATGATTTGGTCACGTTTAAGTGAATTTGTGACATGAGGGGGGGGAGTGTACCACATGCAAAGCAATGGTCAGTAAAAAAATTGTCTGTGTTTCATGGAGAGTCTAATCTGAGATCTATAATCTAAATTTTGTACGTCTATCCCAAATATCTTCAGGGACATTGTACGACCAGGGCTATGTATGTTCTTATTGAAATTCATGTCAGAGGGTGGGTTATCATAGCACCTAACCAGAAGGTGAAAACATTATATTTGGTATTAAAATGCTGAAAACAAATGTCGTATTAGATATAATGTTAAAAACTGATATTTTAGCAACAAATGGCAAATACCACCCAATATCACAGAAAATGGATATAATAATAAATTGGTCACATTTAAGTGAATTTGTGACTTGGGGAGGGGTGGTGTGACATGTGCAATGCAATGGTCAGTAACAATTCATGTCAAGAGGCCGGGTTGTCATAGCATCTAGCCAGAAGGTGAAACCACTTTGCTTCTTCATGTTTTCATTATATTTGGTATTAAGATGCTGAAAACAAATGTCATATCAGATATAATGTTAAAAACTGATATTTTAGCAACAACATTTCAAATACCACCCAAAATCACAGAAAATTAATAAAATAATCAGACACTAATTTTAGTCATGTATGTCAATGAATACTAACCCCATCATACATGTCAACGAATACTAACCCCATCATACATGTCAACGAATACTAACCCCATGTATTTCTCAACCAGAATGATGATTAAGTCAGAATGCTACTCCTTTTTAAAGTAAAACTGATAATGATATCAACAGTGGGCTACAGTGCAAGCAAAGAGCCCAATGACTAATCAGCTGTGAAGGTCATTCACCATTGTGTATACATGAAACTTCCAAGTGGACAGTAGGCACATTATTGGGTCATATTGCACACACATAGAAATGGGCAGCCAAGGTCACTGAAATGCACCTGTCCAAGCATATTCAGCCGGAAATATTGCACTGAATCAACTGATGGTAGAGATAATTGAGTTAAAAATGGATATACTCAATGGAAAGAGGAAAATTCCCCACTAGTGTTGGTTCAAACTTTTTTAAATTTCTGTACAGCTATACAACACTGACAAAAAAAAAAAAAAAAATTGCCCAAAATGAACCTTTCCATAATTCATAAACAACTTTTAAGGAATATTGATCAGCAATTGAGAGAGAAGCAACATTTTTAGTGAATTTCTAGAAAGCCCTCTACCGAGTTCAAATGATATTCAAAACCCCTCATTTCACAAATGCCCCTGTAGTCTGCACACCAGCACCAAATTTTAACTACATAATGCTTAACCCTTTTACTGCTACAGGCGGATAAGTCTGCCGAGTGTGAACTGGGAGTTCACGCTACGGGAGGACGTGTCAGTCAGTCACAGAGTCATCAGCTTATTATAGTACACAATACCTATCATGCATTGTAAAGCAACTGAATTAGTGAGATGACGTTCTACATACTCTGATACCAAATTTGCTATCAGTTTGCATTCATTAGTCACCATGTTAGCATTGGTCACCATATTTTTTCGAAACAATGTTTTTCCTGTAGAAATTGAAAATAGAGACTTGAAAATTTACAATTTAATTCAGCGTGCATAGGCAGTGCACACAAATTAAATTCAGCAGTAAAAGGGTTAAGATGAACGAATGAGAGCATTTTACAACTGTTGACAAACATTTCCAGCCACAATAACTCACTGTCCATTCTGGCCTTGAGTTAAAAATTGGTTCTGGAAAATGATCTTAATGGATCTTCAATTGTCAGGTTCGACAACAATTTTTTAAATTCATTTTAGTTAGATTTTCTTCTTGAATAGTGCAGGTAATGTTTCTATATATTTATATATATTCCAGTTTTCATGTTTCTATATATATATATATCACTTTAAAAATGTTTTAATGTCTGGAATGCTCCTTGAAGGCAATTGATGATAATGTTAGCTCATCAGGCCTATTTGTTAATAATAATCCATCATTTTATAAATTATAATAAACAACATATATTATATATACCCAATGATGATAATTATCATCATGTCTTTGACAAATTTGTAATGCATTGTAAAGATGTTATAGGAGGCCACAGAAGTCTTGTTCCCATTGATATTTATGGGTGAAGCCTAGGTGTGGGGCGCAGCGGTTAGAGTGTCCGCCCCATGATCATTAGGTACCCGGTTCAAAACCAATCCGTGCCAGCTTCTCTTGACCTGTTAAAAAAATTGCTGTTGTGCAGTGGACTCTTCCGTGGATTTTGGTGATTTCGGGTTTGTGATATATGGAATCAAGGGATTTCCTTGTTTCGAAACAACTTTGTTCAACCACAGCTGCATTGCAGTGATGTCGAACAGGTGCATGATCCTGTGGTCAGATTCTAAGGTTACACTCTTGTCGGTCGGATGGGGACGTTAAATGGCGGTCCCGGGAGCGAATTTGTACACGCCCTGGTAAATGAGTGGAATATTCCGTGGATTTTGGTTATTTCGGGTTTGTGATTTGGGTTAAAAGACTAGACTAGGTAGTCTAGCCGCCACATTGATTGCTTGACCTGATATTTAAGGAAACTAAAAATGCTGTAGATGCCACCTGCAGTAGTAGAAGTTTGTTTTCAATGGTGTGCAACATAATCAAATTAAATTTTGTGTCCAAAGTTATCCTTTTAAGTTAAGAACAATTTACAAAGTAGTTTGCTTATGTGCATTCTTTATACTACCAAGCAATAGTGTATAAACATATTTGTGTATATTAGAGAAATATTCATCAACAATTATCTTTTATTAATTGATTATTATTTTGGCAAGATTTCTTCCAATAAATTGAGAGCAATAATAGTATTAACAATGTGAAACTTTGGATTTAATCTTGACCCCCCAATAAGCAAACATGTTCGCTTTATAAAGGTTTTCCTTTGGGGGGGTGGGTTGGAGCAGTATATGTGTCTAGCTTTATTCAGGTTTTTTTTTGTGGTGGGGGAACGAAGGGTGGGGAAGTATGAATCATTTGAACTTTTTATGTGCCTGTTGCTCACATGAGAGGTCGATCCACAACACCCATTACATATCCCAATTTGTAATTGATCCGACTGCCCAGCAATGACCGGTTTATTCCCCCAAGTTGAAAGAAACCTGTGTACAGGTTGCATATGCTACATTATTTGCTTACCAAAATGACGGTCCTCTCGACTTGTGTGCAGATTTGATGGACACTAGCCTGGATCATCAATCATTTCAGTAGCAAAGGTAAAACACATCTGTTGTATGTGTAACCCAGCTGGTGACAGGGTTGCTTCTATTGTATGATCGTCTTAGCATACTGCTGTTGTGCTACATACATTTAATTGATATTAATACAATTCAATATTATAAAAACATTTACCCTCCAAAAAATTGCACAAAATGGTTTTGTTTCTTAAGTATATTAATTTATTTATTGATCCATCTACAGCAAAAGCATTATGAAGAAATATTAAAAATATGTTTGTTTTTGATGATTGTTGCATAGAAATATAAATGTTTTGTTGCAAGTTAATGCCAAGTCTTGTATCACTCCACTACTTTGATTTTATTTGTCATTATTCTTCAAACTATGCAATCGAAGCACCAAATAGTTATTTCACAGTCAACCAATGTCACTCGTTTATTTTAGTTCTTTGCACTCTCATAAATGCCATGTCCAAATGTACCAGTGCGAGCCGTGCAGTCAGAGGCATGGTGCTTGAAGGCAGCTTTCCTGGCCTCCACGGATCGGAATGTTTCAAGATGAGGTCCTTGTTTTTGGAATTTTGGCATCTGCCACAGAGGCGGTTGGTCTACAGGAGGGCAGTGTTTACGCAGTAAGCAGGCTCTGGTTTCATATATACCTCTATTTAGATGTTGCTACAAGAGAAAAGAGAATCAAAGGTTGTAAAACTGATGATGTATCACTTCTTGTAGCAATATATTGTGACCAGAAGTGAGAGCAGTTGAGGGTGTGGTTATCATTGGTACATGGGGGGGGGGAAATAATATGCTTGCCTTGATATAATAAGTCTGTGTTCAAGCCATGATCTAAATAATGAGCTACTGTATGGCTTCCTCACCCTTAGGGTACACTGAACTAAATAATGAGCTACACTGTATGGCTTCCTCACCCTTGGGGTACTCTACTAAATGAGCTACTGTATGGCTTCCTCACCCTTGGGGTACACTGAACTAAATAATGAGCTACTGTATGGCTTCCTCACCCTTGGGGTACACTGAACTAAATAATGAGCTACTGTATGGCATCCTCACCCTTGGTGTACATTCAACTAAATGGCCTTGGCATAATTTTTTAAACAGAAGCGACATTTGACATTTGACAATGCTAACTCAATGTGATGGTCTTTATACTGCTCTTTCAATGCAAAACTGCAGCAAAGCAGTCCTGAATCCTGACTGGCTGAACGGGCACTTTGGAAGATTTACACCTTAAATTGTACTTTCCAGCTGCCATTAAATATCTACAACCCTTCAGAAGAATAACAATATGAGTGTGAGTGTGCATGGTGACAAGGTCACAGTTTATGACAGTTTGATCCTCTTGTTTACATAGAGCATGCTGAGACTATATATATATATATATATATATATATAATTATGGGATTTTATGGGTTTCACTCTGTGAAGCCAAAGGGGGGGGGTGTTCACGATATGATGACATAGTAGCTGAGTTTCATTACCAAAAATACATAACAATATTCCATATGCCACCAGATTTATTTGTGCTTACTAGCGCAATATATTTTGATTTTGAAAAGTGGGACAAACACCACATTGAAGCACCAGTTTAGTATATGTAAAATTCTCCAAAAAAAAAAAAGAAGCATAATTTCACAAATAAAATTTCTGTTTATATGGTACGTTACACAAGCTTCTGATTTTGAGATCAATGGACAAAACAAAGCTTTGTTATAAATACGCCTTTGTTCTGTCGTTTCGGTAATCAATCTCATATTTCTTTGCTGGACACAGACCACCCACGTGATGAAGATCAACTCTTGTTGCATAAATTTAGGCGCGTTTTAAGTAAAACTTGTACTGTAAAAAATACTATGTTCTTGAATGTCACTAGACATTAGAAAATTGGGACAAAGTACTTTATCGGCAGGGATGCAAAATTTTTGGCGCAAAAAATGGGACAAATTCTGATTATAAGTTTTCATGAGGTGCAACTTGCCCATTGTCTCCCAGTTTAGCCAATTTGGGGGCAATCCCATCGAGACGTATAGGAACCCTATGAAGCAGTTCTCATGAAGTGTAACTTGCCTATGGTCTCACAGTTTAGTCATTTGGTGAACACAGGCTGGATCAGTGCTCTAGTCATACTTGCTACATAATCATCTAAGCAAACTAATCCCAGGGACACACTCGATTCATGTAATCATTCATGCACAACGGATCACACCTCTGGTTGAATAAACAAACAAATGTGAAGTAGTTAACTTTGGGGGTCTCCTGTTTCAGCCTTGCTCGTTGTCTGTATACGTAATTGCATATAAATGGTTTTGGCCAATACCGATGGTATAAAGGACAGGGCAGTGTAACCGATCTGTTCACGACATCCACTTTTACAACTTCCTGTCAAATTTGTACTATCTACATTAGGAATTTTTGCCGCTATAGAAAACTGGTCCGGCAATAGCAACACTTGTCAAAATAAAACCACACACTATCCTCCCAAGCAATTAATTTTACCAATGGCAATAAATCAACTTCCTCTGTCTACAATATCATAGGCAAACTTGACATCCGCAAACCTTATCAGTGTTTGATATGGTAGGCTA
>WXZC020000213.1:0-14071 GCA_011317855.2 Paelopatides confundens
TGTACATACCAAGCATGAGTTTATCTAAAGTTCTCATCTTGTGATATCATGTTTACAAGGTTTTTGGATTTTGACCTGTTTGATGGTGTCACAAACACACATACACACACACCATACTGAATGCAAAGGCTTAACTTTTCATCAAAACCAATAATTATACAAAACTGCCAAGTAAGTTATAATGTTTTCTTTACTCAAATATCATGCCTGTCTTTAATATTAACAGTATTTAATTTATTGCTGTGGCATCTCGGTGATACCAGTATTCTAATTTGTTCATATTGTTGATATGGTTCTGCAGTATAATTTACCTCTGATTGATATTAACACTGACAATACAATATATGGTTAGCTTGATAGCTGGTGGTAGCTTCATTAATGTAATAACAAAGTAAAACAGTTCACCTCAATGACATCATCACCAGCAACATGGTCTACACCAGTAGCTGATGGTTGTGCATTTTCTTGAGGTGTCTCACTCGTTGAAGTACTGGGTTGTTCAGACGAGGATGGATTCTTCAAATTAGCTAAGCAGTGAAGGAAAAGAAATATGTTATCATGAAGAAGTGTGTTGGTGACGAGAGAGAGGTTATAGTTTTCACTGGTAAGAATAAGAAGGGTGCTTGGAGGAGGACAAATTATGATAAGTTGTTTAATCATGAGTTCCAGTGGACCGAGGAATATTTGGAATCGGTAAAACAAATTGTTTGTGTAGAGGGATTAGTTTCGTCTGGCCATTAGGAAGATGAAGGATGGCAAAGATGTAGGCCCATGAGAGACTTGTCTGCATGGGAGACTTGTCTTGGTCTTGTTACTGATATGGCAAGTACAATGGTGAAGGAAGGTGTGGTACTGGGAGCTTTGCATAATACATATTACAAGGGCACAGGTGATGCAGTTGAACGCGGGAACTACAAGGGGCTAACCTTGTTGGAAAGTTGATGAAGGCTTTTGAGATTATAGGAAAGCTTGTGAGGGACACTGAGTGCAGATGAATCGCTTGTGAGCGTAGTAAAATCGTTGTATGTGAATACAGGAAGATGTGCGAGCATGAACGGATCTTTAAGTGACGAGTGATCAAGTAATGGTTGGAGTGTCTCGATGTTCTTTGTAGAGTCCCATAATATTTATACTGGTCCTGGAAGCTTTATCTAGAGAGATTAGAACTTGTGGTCCATGTGAGTTGTTATATACATATCATCTTGTACTAAATGACCATTGACCTCCACTAAAAACAATAGGCTTTTTGTACTCAATATGCTATATCCATATGCATCCCTCTTGAGATATCGTGTGCATAAACTTTTCACAATTTGGCCTCTGCTGACCTCAATTGACCTTCGCCAAAATGAGTAGGCTTCTCAAACTCAATATTTTACACTCACATATTCACCTTCAAAGCATGACATATGTCAATGTTTCCATTCTTGTGATATCATGTACACAAGCTTTTCAATGGTATGGCTCTGGTGACGCCAAGTTACCTTTGAAGTCCTTTGACCTCCAACGAAAGCAATATGGTTCTTGTACTCAATGTCACATTTGACCTTCAAAGTATGACATCTGTCAATGTTCAATTCTTGAGATATCATGTAAACAAGCATTTCAAGTGTTGGTCTCTTTTGTCCTCAAATGACATTTGACCTCCACCAAAAACAATTGGCTTCTTGTACTCAATATGCATGTACAGTATAAACTTGGTCAATGTATCTCTTCTTGAGATGTCATGTTTACAAGCTTTTCAAGTGTTTTGCCCTCTGGTGACCTATAGTGGTGATATATAAGTATATAAGCATATAATGCAAGTCCACTAAAGCAGTATGTCTACACCAAGAACTTTGTTCAAACCCTCGGTATACACAGATGACAAACACACACACAGCACCATAACTGCAAATATTACGATTATAACAACAATACATATATTGCATTATTATATGAGATATTACAATGATAGTATTGTTGGAAAATCGCATTTACTGGAAATATCAATTAAGACAACTTTGCTTTTTGAAAATGTATACACTGAACTAATAACAATATAACATAGTACGCATATTTACCATAGAGGCATTGATGTAATCTGTGTAGCCACGAAGGGTTCCTGGTGTCTGGAGGATGGCTCGTACAAAATCATCTAAAATATAACACACATTCAGAAATATTCTTTAAAATCACAGACAATTCAAATTGAGTAACATTCATGAGTAGCATACATGAGTTCATCTGACAAGATGCTGGTGCATATTAAAGACTGGAATATGATCATTAGAAAGATGTTACAATCGGATGTATTTACCAAACAACTCATCAACTTCAGTTGAGTTAGATGAAATTGTTTAAACATTTGTAATCTTCGGAATACACTGTGTTATGGTTTCATTGTATCTTGTACAAAACCAGAATATATTTAATATTATCCCCACTTGAGCATTGCAAGGGGCTACTTACGAGGCAACGTACTTACTTTCTAGACAAATTACTTACGCAATTTTCCGCGCCAAACGAATAACTCACAAAATCAAATCACACCCGGACCAGTCAGTTCCGTACATGTAGCGGTCTAGTCTACTCATAGCTAGCCCGTCAACCACGGGACTGATCTCTCATTAAATATCACACAAAACCCACGAGCTGTCAGGTTAAGTACGTTCCCTCGTAAATAGCCCCACTACTCATTACTTACGCAGCCTTCCACCGAAGACGGTGGAGGGACATACCTCAACCGGTTCCTTTAGCTTATCAGAGGCCTCGGACCGTCGATTTCATAAAAATCGGCTGTTCACTTTCCGGACGGGAAAGCCATAAATATTTCACGCATGACACTCTATTTAAACACTATCTTGAAACTATCATAACATGAGACATTGCCATCATGCACGCACTTATTGTCCCAGGCCAGCCAGATCTGACTGTTGGATGATAAGCGGTGTTTTATGGGTGCTGTGAAGGCCACCTGCTGCTCTTATGGGGTTTAAATGTGACACTTTTGTTTGTTTTTTGATTAGCTGTTGGAGAATTTGAAGAATATATAGCTTCTATTTTTCTAAAGGACCTGTTCCCTAAATGGAGCAGGGGTACTAACCAAACAAACCTAATCAACAACATATACCCGAGGTGTTGGACTGCCGTATCCCACTGAGTCCTCACAAAGGTCCAAACCGAAAGTCAAGAAGAATCATGGGGAAGGACGAGGACATGAGCGTCTCCTGAACAAGGATATCTCAGTGGTTTGGTCCTATGAAGGTACCAATTAAGTGCTCGAACAGGACACCGAATCTTGTCAAACGAGTAGGAACTAATCAAGCAAGGCTAAGAATATCGGAGCCAGAAGAAAATCCGCAGACTGTCTTCGTAAAAATGGACTGATTCGGGACCAGACACGGTTCAAATCTGAGGTGGCCTGGAAGGATCGACAAAGCATGAATAGCAATGCGGTGGCGTGATGATGCTGCTGCTAGAAGGAAGGCCTTCGTCATAGAAAGCTTCAACAAGTGGCAAGAATACATATGTTCAGATGACTCTTCGTCAACAGGTCTAGAGCCGTGTTCATATCCCAAGGGGCGCAAGTGAGCGAATCCGAGGACGATTGAGAGTCATATACCGTAAAGAGCTTAAGTAGTACAAACCGAGGAACCTCCATCAAAACCCGTATGAATCGTACCAATAGCTGTTCTATAGCCACGGACTGTATTAACCTGCTTACCAGTCTAAAACATGGCTGTGATAAAATAAGCTACATCCACAAGACACCGTAGACGGAGCAACCTCTCGATCAATACACCATTATCTATACATTCTGTGTCTCCATCATACATGCGGTAGGTGGAAGTTCTCCTACCAATGGCCGCCAACGAGGCCCTCCGCTCGGAAGGGACGCTCGATAATCTCCACGCAGTGAGATGGAGAGAGTCCGGATGTTATGACACTTCCCCTGAGGAGACAGGGAGAGAAGAGACGGCCGAGGGACGGCATAAACCTCGGGAAGTACACCAATGGACCCAGAAGGGGTTGAAACCCAAGTTCGGACGGCCACAATGGCGCGATCAGGACTAGCCTCCAAGAGGGCGCCCGAGCCTTCTCCGACAACATCTCGGTACTGCATGGGGCGAAATATGGAAAGGCGTAACGGTCAATATGGCTCCCGTTGAGGGCCAACGCATCGACCGTCCAAGCTCCCGGATACTGGTCTCAAGACACGAAGCAGGGCAGTTTGACATTGAGACGAGATGCAAAGAGGTCCACCTGATGATCCCCGAATGTCTCGAATACATGAGCCACTACTTGAGGGTCGATAGACCACTCCGTTGGACTCCCCGAGATCTGAAACAGAGCATCCGTGATCGAATTGTCGGAGCCCTGGAGATGCACGGCCCGGAGTGACACCTGATGTCTCTTACACAACGGAAAGAGATCACACGACACCAACCACAGTCCCAACGATTTCGTCCCGCCTAGGCGATTGATATAAGACACCGCCGAGGTATTGTCGCACCGAATCAGGACCATGATTCAATTCTTTAGAGCGCGAAACACCGCCAAGAGCTCGAGAACATTGATATGCGCTCCCTTGAGATCCTCCTTCCAGGGGATGAGCTAACCTTACTCCCCGAGCGTGTGCACCCCAGCCCGAAGCGAAGCATCCGTTGTCAGTATGACGTCAGGAAGTGGAGTTACAACGGACGCATGTAAAGACAAGGCCCATCCGGCTCGCCACGAATACGAGGGACCAGCCAAGCCCGCGACGACTGTGGACATTAGCGCCTGACTATGTATATTCCTCCTAAGACCGCCAACACCAGACTGTCCCGAAGGCCAGGCCCAGTGGGGAATTGATCTGCGCCCTCAGATAAGTAACACACTGGTCGGGATCATGCAATATTTCTTGTGGTTGATTAACGACCCCATGGGAAGACACCACCTCCAAATCTTGAGTCGTGAAATAAATCAAACTATGCGATTATCAAGTCTGCCAGGTACACCAATATACGGATGTCCAATCGACGCATGTATGCCGCTAAGATACGAAATAGCCTGGTAAAGGTCCGAGGGGCCCGGTGGAAGGCTGAAAGGAAGATAGGTGAACCGGTAAGAAATTCCGTTGTAAGGAAACGTCACAAACCAGGAGTGCTCTATGAGCACCGGGATGTGTAGATAAGCATCTTGCAGATCGACTGACAATGCTCACAGATCCGGTGAGAGTTTGGAGAGATCCAGAGCTAACGTATCCATGTGGAACCTTGGAGGTCGGGTGTAACGACTGAGCAGGCGAAGGTTGAGAACCGATCTCCAAGACGAGGAAGAACGTGGCAGAGAACATATGAGCGAGACCTGACTCTAGACGGACGATCGCACCTTTATCCAGAAGGGAGTGAACTTCGCCGCACAACACTGCAGCGGGTCGGATGGGACCGGGGTAATTTGTTCGGATCACGGAGGAGGGGTGGGATGGAGGTAAACTCCAAACGGCAACCTCGGTGTATGATGGTTAACACCAAATCATCCCTTCTGATCCGTTGCCATGCGTCTCAGAACTTCCATATTCTCTCTGCCACAAACTGGGTAACGCAAGGAGATCGAGAAGTACATTTTCCTCGAAAAGGCCCTCGACGGGAGAAGACTTGGAAAGGCTTTGCAACGCTCTTATGACATGCTTCCCGTGAGTGATGAGAAGACGAGCCCCGTGAAACGATATTGCATGATGGTTTCCTTACACCTGGCGATCTAGACAAGGCTAACACGGGAGTCAAATCCTAAGTCTTACGGAAATTCTCCTGTCTCGTGACGGCATGTTGCACGACTTCCAAACACGAACCTACAAAGAGATCCAGGCTCGAGGAAGGAGCACTCTGCAGCGAGGTTGCCGACAACTCGGGTATACCGAGAAGTGGAAGAACGTTCTGGTGATGTAAAGTAGACGTCTTAACCGCCACTTTAGAGAGCTGGTGCCCTGAACTTCAGATTGTCACAGGCAACCCCCTAAGCTTAAGGGATGAAAATTCCGGAGATCTTGGTTTTTGGGCTGTCGACAGCCACTCCGTAATCATCAACTGGAGTGCTGTCAAATTAATCCCAAAACGAGCTGCCCGATCGAACCCGATGAGGTCAGACTCTGAATGGGCAGCGACTGAGTTAGATAACTTACAAATTGGCGATAAGCTATCAGAACCATGACCCACACGCGCTTTACATCTTAGAAGGAGGGGGTCCCAAACCTCCGACGGAGTCTTAAGCAACATATTTTATAGTTCCTCGCCAACATGAAGATATTTATTCAGGATTATCGTGTAGGACGACCAAGCGCGTCTCTCTATCCCACAAAACAGATCCCACAACTCACCGTCTAGATGAAGAGTGTGGTTTAGACTCCTGTTCCGTCGCATGTACACCCTTATACCTACAGACGCGTCGCCAAGAACAGGACGGCCAAACAGAGTGGCGGAGGTTCCTCGTTAAACTTCCAGGACCTCGCACTCTCCAAATCTGAGAGAGCGTTCAAGGCAAAGAGGGGCGGAAACTGTCGGAACCGCAACATCCGGAACCGACCCTACAGGCTCTAACGCAGGTGGGATAACAAGCGCCCTACATCCACTACGAAAGGCTAACGTTACCTCCTCCAACGCCTTTAGAACTCTGTCCTCTCTGACGCTATGATGATCCGGCGAGCGGTGGCGTTTACCGCGCCTAATGTGCTGCTTTCGACGGACATCACGTTGGTCACTGGAGGATGAACTAACGGAAGAGGGACTAGCCCTCATCCGCTTCCAACGACGGACGGGAAATCGCCCCGGCGAGTGAAGGGGATCCTGACTCAGCAGCACCGCCACAGACTGGTACGTAAGTTCCATGTGACCCCAGTCTGAACCGACCGTACGCAACTGACGATACTGCACTGAAACGTCCCCGACAGTGCGACACTCGTACTTCTGACCAGACTAGTATGCGTCTCCTTGACCGGAACAAGCAACTGAGTAGTCCATGTCAACATCGTTGGAGTCTGTGACTTCACACGTAGACTAGTATGTGTCTCCTTATCCGGACCAAGCAACATATTCGTCTTTACCCTATGCTTTGACTCTGTCACACCTACTATTAAAGGTACATATTGAACGCCTGACTCAAATCCGTGTGATTCCGTGTCTCCACACTTAGACTATTCTGTGTCTCCTTAACCGGACCAAACAAGATATTTTTCTCTGTTCTAGTCTGTAATGACGGACGGCCACTAACAGGATCGATCATCAGACTATACTCTCCACTAGCCATTAACCCATGCGAACGGCCGCTACCGAATGCCTGGCCAGTCTCATATCTCCTCTTACTAACACACGAACGGCCGTTACCCGGACTACCCTGGTACCACCTCCCCAAGTCTCTTGGACTTTTGGCGAGGTGGAGGGCTACTACGATCGGACATTGTCTCATATGATTACTTCGGTTAAAATGCCAACAGCTTTAATCTGAAAGAACAATCGTAAAACGTTATAAAATAACCATCAGGACAATAAAGAATACTATAGTACGTTACTAAAAACATAAATATTCTACAAATACCTACTTTTTATGTAATTCTTTATTTATTAACTGCCTTTCTTTTCTTTTCTTTTTTTTTTTGGAAAAAATCACCCATCCCTCAGAGAATGAAAACAATGCACTCTGAGGTGGGTAGTTGTGAGGTGGGCTGTTTTGAAACTAATTAAAAAACGTTACAGGGATACGGTACAAACCGCTACATGACAAGCAACGCCAAGCGCTAACGGCGACTGAGCCGAACAATCGGGTAGGTCACCAATGCGGTGCTACGGTCAATATAGACGCCACACCGGAGTACCGCAAGTCCGCTCCCCCAATGCAAGGAACAATAGGTACGCCAGAACTGCAAACGTCACGTACGTGAAGGCCCAATTGAGTGCTCCAACTCCGTCGTAGAAGTACTCGGCCCACGCAAATACGTATATGGTTAAAGCAGAACAAAATACATGACCACGTGTTCGAAATTTGTTTTGACCCTATACCTCATGTAAAAACTAACCTATACAGACAGTGTAACGCACATGGCACAGTTCCACATAAAATACCCCATAGAACAAAATGGTCGCGTGACCAAGGGCAATACTACTCTAGTAACAAAAACTAAAGTAATTGCCATAAATATAGGATAAGGCTTATCCAAACCTGAAACAACAGGCTGATGCCAACAGTAAATATTTTTTAAAACAAGCTCCAGCAAGAAACCTGTAGAGGGCCCAAAATATTAATGGGGTTATACAAAACAATGTACCAAACGAACCGCAAAGGGTTCGCGGAAAAGAAGACCCCAAAACAGGCCCAGATAGGTAAGGGTCTACGAAGACGGGCCCAAGCAAAAACAGATCTTACCCCCGCACTGTGGATGGGGCCAACCCATACAAACACAGTATAAGGACATAAGTATGTGGTCCGCGGCTAACGAAGAAAACTGGGATCCCTGTAAAATTTAAAATATGAGGAATCGCGTGGAAAAGTGGTTACCAGGGGGGTGGGGTGTAAAGGAAAACTCACGACTGCCGGCATTAAACACCCCATAATCTAAGTTGAACGCATGAAAACTCAACAAAGTTGTGATGATGACGACGAACGATCTAACAAGCGTTCGTCACATAGAAAGAATGAAAGACCAGATCAGTGGTTGATGGGCTAGCCAGGAGGTAGGCTAAACCGTTGTATGGAACTGGTCTGGATGTGATTTGATTGTGTGAGTCATTCGCGTCTGACGCGGGAAATTACGTAAGTTATTCATCCAGAAGTAGTTCCCGATGTAAGTATACATATTATTTATATATATATTTTTTTGAGGGGGGTGTCATAATATAAACATTGCTTTTGGGGGGTGTTGTGGTTCCAAAGATTTATTAACATTGAATCGGCCTTCTTTCGGTGATTTAACACCTGATTTTCGGAAATATCCCGTTTCGCATATGAATAAGAAAATATAGTCACCCTATACTCTCTTGCAGTCTTATAAGGGATCACAGAAGCAAATATGCAGTTATAAAGTCATGTTATTTTGGCAAGGCCAATTTTGTAGAAAAAATGGAGACAATTTGTCACTTCTTTACATTTTGACTTGGCACATTTATTATTTCAATGCTAGAATAATTACCCTTATTTTGATATCAAATATCAAATACAACAAGTAAATGTATTCCATACTTTTGGGGAACCTGCATTATATAAATAATATATCTTGCAATATCCTTCTGTACACACTGTATACAATTTCTCCGACCACAAAGCGCAACAAAAACTTGTGCTTTTTGGCTACCAATGCACAAAATAATTATTGATGTATTGTAGGATAAAACACTATAGAGTGAATTCTTAAAGATATTTTAGAACGATTCGTATGTAGGCATGGATAGCGGATAGGAATGGATAGCGGAGTGGGTGGATTACGCACCAAAACAAAACATTGGATTTTGTTTATAGTTTTAATTTGTTACGTTTTAAAATTTTGTTTTAACCCCCATTCAATGTTGATGAAAATAACTCAATTTTGATATGTGACTTTTTCTAAAATATTTTCTGTATTAGATAGCAATTGTCGTCAATGATAAGTAATGGGTTAAAAGCCACAAGATTGTACGTTATTTCATATAAAAATTGGCAATGCCAATATATATATTGCATATGCTAAATAATATATTTGTATTGCTGTTAATAGTGGAATTAGTATCATATTTATCATTATGTTATGAACACATTTTCAACAATAACATTAGTATGCTAAAAAGTAGTCAGTGCTCAAGAAAAGCAACACATCATACCAACCAAATTGAAGCAATGCCCTTCAATGTAATACGATTAGCAGCGCCACCTACTGGTGAAATGGATGACAGAGCAGACTGGTAAAAAATGTTTTGTATGTCATATAGTTTGTAGTCATCTAGAAGTGTATATGTTATCACAATTCAAGGCATTTACATGGCTGAATGATATGAACAAAATTAGCAATATACTTATGAAGCTTAGCTGATCAGTGGCAGTGTGTAAAGTGATTGTTACTTACAAGGTAAGACGGTGGAATACCGATTCTTGTCAGCATTTGCTGGCTGGCGACCCACAAGGGAACTGCGCTGAACGGAATAACTTCTGCAAGTCTGTAATACCTGGGGAAATTTGGTATAATATTTGGTCATCGGTTTTGTTTTTAACAAGTTCAACGATGCTATACTTAGACAAATGAAGAGGATATAACTTTGTCTTCACATTTAATGATAACCACAGTATAATTTGTATTAGGAAGGACTCATCAGATGATTTATTTATGATGTAATTATGCAACAAATTGAAAGCAAATTGTATAAAAGAGCTCTAGCTACACTCTGAATATATCTATCACTACCTAAATCTTCCTCACCTCAAATTCCTGAGTTATCTCATCTTCAAGTTTCTCCATGTCCATTCTCTTCATATCATCCTCTGATACTGTCTTCTCCGGAGACAATAAAGCTACCACCAGACACTCGTAGATAAACCAGTACTATACCTACAAGTTTAACATGATAGAAGATAAAAAGTGATTGTTCTTAACAACTTTATATGAAAACTATTACACATTCTATAACAAAAGGAGAACTACGAAATATGTAAATGTCTTGCCAGTAGATATATTTATTTCAACCTGAAGTTCGGTAAAATTTATTAAGAAATGCATGCAAAATGAGTCCAAATTTTAAAGCAAAATGACCAATAGCAATTATTCTATACTATTGTTGGTACATTTTCACAGTCCATTTTTAATAACCACATTTCAAATGTGAAATAACATTTTGTTTGTAATGCCCACTGTTTTTGCAAATTAACCTTGCAAAATAATAATTTTACACTGTACTTTTAGGGATGTTATTCTTTGCATTGAGAAGCAACATTATACTTAATCTGTTCGAACCATTAATGTATGTTACCATCAACAGTTTTCTTATTTCTTTCTTTAAATGAAATTAACAAATTTGAAGAAGAAAATATCATCATAAACTAATTGATGAGAACATTTTATAAACACATTATTTTAGAATCATTTATTATATAACAAAAGTAGTGTGTAAATGCCTTTCATTAGATATATTTGTTGCAACTTGAAGTTCGTAACATTTATAAGTCATTAAACCCATTGATGCGGTAGCTCCAGATGTGATACAATGATTTCTATTGGAACGATATATACATTATATTACCCCACTTGATTAGTGGAATTACTTACCTTTAGCGTTCCACACCAGTCTAACTCACAAACACTCTTCCCATCACCATTTCACTATAGTGTGTCCCGATCTACCCTAACACTAGCTAGACCGGGCACCTCAAGGATTGATCTCATTAAATAACATACACAAACCTAGAGCTGTGGGGAGGATGGTTGGGATCCAGACGGTAAGTAACCACAATAATCAAGTGGGTGTCAATTTCACCGGGAACTACCTAACCTTCTGGACAAATTATATATGCAGCCTTCACCGAAGCAGATGAAGGGAGCCATGGTAATCACAAAAACCTGAGCATCGTCAATAAACCGAGCTGGTGAATTGAATCACCCTGGATTGTCCTCGGACAAAAACCAAGCCAGTTCAATATCCTTCTGCAGCAGCTAAACATTCAAGACCTAAGTCCAAGACCAAAGACCCCAAAACCGAGAAGGATCACTGAGGACGAGGACAAAGGTGTCTCCCAAGATCGTCTCAATGATCAACAAAAACGTGTCATTCGAAGCGCTCTAGAACTAAGCTAACCATCTGACGAATAGTCCATGGTTCAGTGAGAGCACATTCCATAGTCCTAGGGAAGTTCTCCAGTCTAGACACAGCCTGCTGTAGAACCTCCGGAAAAGAGCCACCAAAAAGGTCTGGGCCAGAAAACAGAACAACTCTAAAAGGCACTTAATTGCCATCAACCTGGGTAACTCGAGAAGCGGTAAGATATTATGCCGATGGAGGAAATACGACTTAAAACACCACTAGCAAAAATATCTCCCGATCTATGCACAGTAATCGATAATGTCCTAAACATAAGGGCAGATAACTCGGGAGATTTGGGTTCTGGGCCCGCGACTGCCACTCCGTAATAAGTCCCAACATTTTCATCTCGAAATGGGCTGCCCATCTGAGCAGCGAAAGAATCAGTCAACTTATAGAAAGGAGGCATGCCCGTGTTAACACAAGAAAGAGGCGCATATCCCTTAATGATGAGACGATCCAACACCTCCGTCTGGAAAGGAGGCTTCACCACAGGGAAAATGTGCCGCCACGAACACGTCGTCTCTTGAACGACCTCCGTAAGGCTCTCCAACCAAAATGAAGAGTTGATGGTACTGACGACCAATGCCAACTCCTCGTCCGAAAGAATCGTTCCGACAATGCATATGTTACGAGATGGGACACTGGATGATCCGAAGGACGCGGTGAATTCGGACGGGCGAATGAGGTTACTTGTTAAACCCACATGACCTATAACTATCTACCTTCGAGAGAGTGTCGGAAGTGTACAGACCGATTTCTGGTTATTCCACCATAAGCCCCGAGTGAAGGAGGTCTGTTAAAACCGAAACGTTAGGAACAGACTCAAGCGGAGTTGAATCAGGGGGTGGGCTAACATATACTCTATAATCCTGATGGAAGACCGAAGTAGCATCCTGTAACGCCTTCATAATGTTCTCGAAATGAACTTCCTTTTGTGGATCTGACGAATGGTGACGTTACTACTCTTCTTTCCAGAACATATATGTCGCCTACGACGGTTTCAATCCCGATAGAGAAAGGGCGTACAGAGAAAGGACTCCCCTCATCAGTTTACTAGCCATGTGATGGACGTGAGAATGTCATAGTGAGTTTAAAAGGTTTCTGACTGTTGAGGAATCGTAGGCTGGCAATCGCTAGCAGCGCGATCCCAGTATATACTGCGGTTATAAACTGCGACTGCCACTGCCGCATTTGCGATTAAGTGGATCACCCGGTATGGGTATAGGGGAAGGGAACACGAGCTATGCTGCCCCACAAGTGGGGTTTCATGGGTACTTAGTTTCCTGCCATCATTTTCACATGCGTAGGTCAATGTACGTTCGCCGACGATGCCACACTAACACCCGACCCCCAAGCAGAATCATAGATTTACGCGAACGTACTGTTCCCGTGGAGCACCCATTGAGTACTTATATGCATCAACAAACGGTCAGGAACGGCAGGCGAGACCGAGGCATAGTATGTTACATCCCTACCTGCCACCGTCGTCCCAGACGTACGTAATGTACTTTCGTCTGGGACGCCATACTAGTACCCGAGCTGCAAGCGGAATCATATGCATACCCGAATGTAATGTTCATGTGGAGCGCTTATCTGGTACTTCTATACGTCAACAAACGGTTTGGAATGTGAACAGATGCCTGAATTAACTCTGTCGGTTCTAGCATCGAATGAAAAAGAGTATGTGGCATCTATAATGGTCACCGTCGTCCCAGGCATACGTAACATACTGTCGCATGAGACGCCACACATACCTGACCCCGCAAACATGAAAAACACAAATAGTCCATCGCTAACAGAAACAACTTTTACCCAGTCTACAGCCAAACGTCTGTGGAAGGGCCAACAATTAAGTCCCTTCCGAGGCAAATGGGTACCAAATGAACCGCAAAGGTCTTCGAACACAAAACAAGCCCACATGGCAAGGGTCTACGAAGAAAGGTCCAACGTAAACAGCCAACCACTCCCCCCAACCGAGGCCTATACCACACCCTATACCAAACAGTATTAGGACAGAAAGTTTGGGGTCCGCACAGAACTACGAAAACTGGAATTCCCGTGAAAACAAAACTACGAGGAATAGGGTGGGAAGGTTGGTACCACAGGGTGTAAAAAAAAAACCCCGAAACTTTTCTGAGTTAGACTAGTACAACAGAAAACCCTAGTGCAACAGTCGTGACAATCGAATACAACGTGATCATCATCATCGGTTTAAAGTCTGCTTTCCAGGCACCGCTGGGTTGGACTGGATTCTTGATATGGCTTTCTTCCACCGGGAACGGTCCATGGCCACCTCA
>WXZC020000214.1:0-14038 GCA_011317855.2 Paelopatides confundens
TTTAAACTTATATTTTGATACTTTTTAATGCCTTTTGTACCTTTTACCCTCTTATTGAATCTTTTGTATTTTTTAATCGGTATATTTGTAATTCTTAACTTTTGTACTTAATCAAATTTGATTGTAAAGCACTTTCAGCTTACTTTTAGAAAAAGTGCTATAGAAATGTATTAAATAATAATAATAATAAAAACGTCGAGGATTTGAGTAAGTTTATCCATCGTATCAAGCCCCTGCAATATTTCGCCCACGATGAGGCCAACAAAATCCCTTAGTTGTTTTGGGTATTCCGCCCGGCCTTAATATTCACGAAAACAAAGGGCGGGAAGTGAACATTTAGACAAAATAATTAAAACAATTTTTTACACCGCTTCATAACAAAACTCTATTTTAAAGTACACGAAAACCGGGCTCAAAAGCCGAGGCATTGTGTTACCTCTCGATCGGGGCTGACAGATTTCCAAGGAGAGCCAAAATAGTTTCTTCAGAAAGGATTCACAGCTCCCCCTAGTGAGCTATTCACGAAGAGGCGTGATAATAATTGTATTTTACTTCCATGGTTACTCTGTTGGTAAAAACAAATTATACCCGCCCGTCCCTCTCAATAAAAAAAAATGATGTGCTAACTCCATCGTCACATATAATGACCAAGGAAAAACGAAGTCCTTATGTGGCGATACTGTACGTTCCCATATAATGACTTTTGGAGTAAATTATGTCGTTACATGCGTTGTCATAATGACTAATGAAAAAAGAAGTCATTATACGGCAATTCGATCGTCACATAAGGACTAGGAAAAAAGATGTCCTTATGTGGTGATACTGTACCGTTGTCACATAAGGACTTAGGAAAAAAGGAAAAAAGATGTCACTATGTGACCGTATGCATTGCCACATAAGGACTTACGTTGATCATCATTTGACAATAATGGATAGCAAAATAATGACTTGTGAATTTATTCTGTTTCGGCGGTCATTATGTCGCAGTGTGGTGACTGCATCATCAACAAATATCGTTGGACATTATGTGACGATGTAAAGTGTGTCAATAAGGACTTGGAAAGCGCTATGTCATTAAATTTGTACTCACATCATGACTTTTACTCACATCATTTTTTACCACATCTTTTTTAAGTGTTGACGTTCCATGCTTAGGCCACAGGCATGCACGAATATCACACTGTAAAACGGCAGCATTGTCAAACGGATGCACTCTCAGCTCAAATCCCCTTACAGGTAGCAAGTACCCTATATAATTGCACATTGACTAACAAACTAATGTGTTTTTTTTAGCCCCGTGGAAGTTTTAGCCAGATACAAGTTACTCCTCATTGGATAGCTGACATGTTGAAGATTTATGGTACCTTCAAAATTCCATATCATGACCATGTACATTTTTAGCTATGTGAGGTTGACATTTTTCGACGTAAATATAAACCCTTTCACTCAACGAAAACCACTTCTTCCTATGCGATTATCTAGAGTCATAAAATGGTCTAAAATTGCTTCATTTCCCTAATTTTTACAATACATATACATCCACTAATGCACTTCAACCTCAAAGTGACAAAAAAAACACTCTTATTTGCTAACTTATCTAAAAAGCTGTCTCAAGTTTACTTTCTGGCACTTTTCCTGACGGTGAACACTCGGGCGCATTGATATATCGACGTTAATATGCGTATGTTACCTTACAGTGGTATTGTAGTCACGTGATCATGAAGCTGCTATGGGATATATAGTGCGGTTCGTAGTATCACTGTGACAATTCCGGGAATATAACTTTAATGGATGTATTATTTACGAGGCGTCATTCATCACACAACCCATTCTGTCCAACAAAACTATATGTTTTGTCACGTTTCTAAAGACAAACATATATTTGTACTGACAAACATATCTTTGTAATTTTCTAAAGACAAACCTATGTTTGTACTGACAAAGATATTTGTGTAACTTTACAAACATGTATATGTAACTCTCCTCAAGACAAACCTATCTTTGTACTGACCAATATATCTTTGTAACTTTACAAACGTATCTTTGTAACTCTTCTAAAGACAAACCTATATTTGTACTTCACAAAATATATCATTGTAGCCTGCTTCACAAACATATCTTTGTAACTTAACAAACATAGCTTTGTAAAAATACCGACTGTGTGGGCTACTATGGTTAGAGCATCCGCCTTGCAACCGGGAGGTTGGGAGTTCGATTCCTGGCCGAGTCATTGCCAATGCTTTAAAAAGGACCTACTGTTGTACTACTGTGTGCTCAGCATGGGGCTAATTGGGTGTCTGGATGTAAAATGCCACCCGACGTGAAGTATAAGTTACAAGCCACTTCGGGTTTCTCACATGTATATATGTGGCAGCTTAGCGTCGTAAAATAACTGAAACTATAACTATAACTAAATATCCCGCCCTCGTTTATTACATCTGATACATACAACATCAACACGTACATTGCCACACAACGCATGATAGCGCGCGTGTACTTGCGGTGGTCGACGCTACATGAAAACCATCATACCAGGGGGCTAAAGCAGAAGATCCCACCCATCTCATGAATACACGTGGTTAATTAAAGAGAGGCGGGATATCTTACAAAGATATGTTTGTCAGTACAAATATATCTTTTTCAATACAAATATAGTTTTTTCTTGAAAAGAGTTACAAAGATACGTTTGTAACGTTACAAAGATATCTTAGTCAGTACAAATATATGTTAATTGTCTTTAGAAAAGTTACACAGATATGTTTATAAAGTTTTACAAATATATGTTTGTCAGTACAAAGATATATTTGTATTTAGAAACGTGACAAAACATAGCTTGTTGGACAGAATGGGTAGTGTGATGAATGGCACCCCGTACCATTCACTTGCCGAAACAATTTGAGGCAGCACATTGCTCGGTTGCAGTGGTGTGTACATAATTTGCATAGAAAGTGCAATTTTCGTAGATATCCTGGGGGAGGGAGTAAAGGGATGAGTGGTCCCCTCCCCCATTGAGGAAGGTTTTGTTCATATAAGCGGCTTCGTTGCTAAATAGTGCTATCGTTTGCATTTTTGAAGTAGGTTTATGTACTATACATTTTTCCCATAAAAACTATATCCAGATGACGGCAAATAGAGGGAACGCGCACAGATAGCGCCTCCATAGATACCCCCTCTGTACACGCCCCTGTGTTGAAAAAAAAATACCCCAATGTAATATACAAACACAACTAAACAAACAGTTGTTTAAGTTTGGTATACATTAGGGATCTATGAGGCATGTCGTTGCAATATTTATTTACAGTATGTCCACACTTGGCTCCCTATTTCAAGGTGGTATTCTTTTAAAACTGTTCAGTTTTACCATCGCCTAATTCAGTAATTCAGTATAAACTGACAGTGGTACAGATACATCTTTATTGTATACATAATATTGTATAATATTGTATTGTACTGATCATATTCCATAAATACAAGCAATTTGCAAGAATATATGACAATAAAAATCACTTTTGACAGTTTGAAGGCCAGTGGAAGTTACTCAGTAATATTCACTCTTAAAATAAAAGATCGGTACCACTGAATATACTTGTGTTTATCCACTGTCACCACACGGTTAGTACCGCAAATGAGCCAATGCAGGACTTATTACGTTTGAATCATTGATTCAAAGTAATTTTGATCATAAATAAAAATTAACGTTAGGCCCAACATTAAGAGTGTATGATAGTGTATATTTTTAGTATGTCAGCAAAGAACACTATAGTCCCGTTATTCTTACCTCGCACGACTAAGATCGGCGAAGCATTTCTACAGTACTAGGCATAATTATATTGGATATAAATTAATAACTGTCGGTTCTCTCATATCCTTCGTCTTTACTAATCATTTCGAATTTAGTTGGTTTCCAGCAAACGAGTAGTTGTTTTCTCGTGAAAGACATTATAATATTTAGTTTTCACATATCGGTGTAAAATAGTTTAATCTTTCACTCAAGTGTTCCATTGTCTGAAATGTCTATGTTTCTGTTTGTTTGTTATCATATTTCTACAGAAAATCGATACATTGGAGCACCACCGAGATTACTTGAACAACTACATATATATCATCCACTACTTGCTTGAAGATGAGCTTCTCGGAAATTTCAAAACTAATTTCCAAACGAAAATAGAAAAAGTCAGACAATTTATCAATGATACGATAACTGCGTTGGAAGATACGGTACGTCTAATCCAAATAATGGTTAGGATAATTGCTAGAAGTATAGGTTCCATGTTAGGATGTTAAACTTCACATTAATATAATATTGATGGAAATGCCTCATCTGTGACTGATTGCATATCGATTCCTTAATTGATGGGGGTCGAACAGGGTCAGTGTGGGAGGATCATGAGGTAAGAGGGACTATTGACTGCGAGAGATTTATCATTTAGTATAACAGTTACCATGGTTACTAAATATCGACGATTACTCAATTAGTCATAATTCCTTTTCTTATACGTAACATATATTGTCCGATGATTATATTTTACTGATAAATGACTCAAGAACATACACCTTGCTGAAAAAAGGTAATGTATGCAATTTGCAATTATAACTATGTGTGTAATCACTGACGTCATAAAGTGTACCGGTATTTTTGTTTTAATTGCAGATAATTCATCTTGATCACAGTTTAAACTCGACTATCTTGCCGGAATCTCAACGTCCAAATTTTAATACTACGGCCGCAGAGTCGAGTTCTTATGAACGTATATATAGAGACGTGTGTGTATTAATTCAAATGAAGAATGACCTAGGAAAAACCGTACGGTACTGTTCATCACTGTTGGGGAGCGCCGAGCAAAACACAACAGGCTACCAATGCACACAACTTAACTATCAATAAGTAACCATAAGAAAGTGACTGATCTCCATTTGGTAATATATGTTTTCTGATGTCAGTACTCTAGAAAATATTGTCTTTTTACAATTAGTTTACCTTTTTACACATTTTTAATGTATTAATTAGATAATTAATATTTATATTTATTTATTTATTTATTTATTTAATTAGTCATTATTATTATTATTATTATTATTTTTATATTGATATATTGAACCGTTGTCTTTCAAGCGATTATTAAATAACGGATTTTGTATTTATTTATCTATTTATTAACATCGGTTAACAGTACAGAGTACGAATTCAAGCATGGATTTCTGTAAGATTTTCTAAGATTATATAACAACCGTTTGTTTGGATGGGTGGAGGTGGATGCGTCTTCAATTAACTCATGCATATATAGATATATGAATACGAATGTATATGAATATGAACACATTTTAGTAAGTCATGACGCTTGTCAAAATGACAAAGAGTGTTGTTCCTTTGTTAGAAGACCGTCTCAAACCGATCCTCTTCCTTTTTTTTTGTTATTCTTCCTTTTCTGGCTAAATATTCTTATAAAACAACATAAATATAACAATTGGTTCAATAATTAGCAACACCTTGACAGTGGAAGTTTAACCCACCTTTAAAACAAATTAATAAAACTGTTTATCGCATGTAGATGCGCATACAAGTTGGCTCAAATTTTTGTTGGCAACTTAGGCCTATGTCGAATCTTGAACAAACATGCTTCTATCTTTTTACTTAGAGAAAACTGTTAATATTATTTATATGTGTTTTATCACAGAGAGTTGTATTGTGTATTTATTTTACAAGTGATAGGAATTTAACGGTTTGCTTAGTTCAGAGCTGAAACTGGGAACAAAGAAACATTTCACTTATTACTTAAATAATATCGTCACAATTCAAAAGTTTTAAACTGAGTAGTATAGTATCTCCTTTTCGACCCTCCCCCAATATCCCACGCCTTTGAGGTAGCAGTGAAATGGGAATCGGGTGAGTGGGGTGTAGTCGGACCCAGTGTTCGAAATGGGTCGGCGTCTTTGAGAAACGATTTGGGTGGATTTATGTGGCTAGGACCTGTGGCGTGAGCAGAAATTCACAGGTGGTTGGGTTCATATTGTAACCCCCCCCCCCCTACGACTGATTTTCTTAGAGGTCGTTAACCTTTTATGGAAGGTCGCTTTGGGGGAGGTGTGTAAGAGCAGGCGACAGTTTCACTTTTCAATCATGTCATTAGGACTAACACGCAAGAGTATTCATTCATTGAATAAGTTTCACTTTAATGCTTTCATTAAAAAAAATCATTGAATGACGTCATTTTTCACTGAAGGATATTTAATAACAATACTTGATAAAAATCGACATCCATATCTGAATTGATGAACGTAATGAGTTATTTATGCCGTTAAAAACGGATATAAAAAATAAAATCTGCCCACTTTATATGTTTATTCTCTCGCGTTATCTTTTTTATGTGAGGTAAGATTTGATGTATATTAGAAACTCATTAATGACTGTCGAAACGGTTCATAACAGTGAACCGTGATTAACATTCACTTTAACATAAATGTTTCCATCACTTGTTAATATATTTACCTACGCCATCATTGTAATCTTGTTAAAATAAAATCGCATTTTGGATTTAACGTATGTCAACATATTCTTCTAAGAGTGGATATCATATACTTTAGTCAAAAACCTTTATAGCCACTAGTGTTCATCGTCTTTGTTTGCAAGACATTTGTATACGTTATTATTTTATCCTTCTTGTTAATACCCTTTGAACACACATACCACTGTGACTAATTTGCCTGTTCTAACAAAAGATCTCGCTGAAAGAAATGTCAAACGATTACACGAATTACATATGGAGTACGGTGACTGTGACCCACCAGAATTATTTAACGCAAATTGATACATATATGCATCATTTTATTTTCCAAAAATCTTTATCTTGAATTATGAATATATCTCATCTCTGTCATTAAATTAAGTTGTACAAAACAAAATTACCTTTCATATGTCACCCTCTTTTATTATTATTTTTTTTTGGGGGGGGGTCACCATGAACAAACTGTTGGGGTCGTGGCCTCAAAACGTTTTTCGCATTTGAAGATAGGCCCATTTTCTGTTTTTTACACCCCATTTTCGAAAAAATACAGGCCCGCCCTTTGACAAAATATGTGGACCCTGTACTGTTTAACAGTCTCCAATATACAGTAACAAAGCAGGACTATCCCGAGTCTAAACGCTATATCTCCTTGGCATAGCACAGTTTTTAGCAGAAATAGGTGAATTTTATTTACCTTTTGACCTACAAAATGGGCCTAATTTGAAAATTCGCTACATCTACAGTCTTTGTCCGATCATTATCATTTTCATATCTATGGATTACTAAGGAAACTGCAGGAGATACATAAGAATCCGAAATTTAGCAA
The DNA here is from genome assembly GCA_011317855.2 of Paelopatides confundens. NCBI lineage: Eukaryota > Metazoa > Echinodermata > Holothuroidea > Aspidochirotida > Synallactidae > Paelopatides > Paelopatides confundens. The sequence continues at coordinate 7,330 of WXZC020000214.1, forward strand.
TACTGTCCCTTACTCCAGTAGTATCGCTATTGAACAGCGACATGATTTTTATAATGATTCAAATTCAACTTCTTGAATACAGCTAACACATAGGTCACGTAAAAAACAGAGGTAAGTATTATCATATTTATAACAATTCTAATCGATTATTTCTTGTTGCTAACAAATATTGATTTGTGGGCACAGTAACAAACGCTAAGAGAGTAGGTTTCAGAGTTAGTTAGTGTCAAATTAGCCATAAAAAACAGTTGTAGGTACGGGGTTAGGTTATATTTTAGAACATTTTGAAATATTTGGACCCATTTTGAAATATTTGGACCCTGTTGGAATACCGTATTCTTGGATTAGGGTGCGGTGAGGGTTGATTTGATCTACTACCAAAGGAGAGATTTTAAAAATTGGCAAAAAATAGTAATTTTGTTTAGGTGGTTTTTTTCCGATCATAGGTTGGGATGATGGGGTGGTTCTTTCTTTGGGGGTCATTTTTTCAAAATCCATTCAATATCAACGTATCCATGTATAGGCTGCTATGATACAAATGCCTCAATTTTGAGCTGTTATTGTATTAAAAATGCTTCCATCTACAGTAGATAGCAATTTTGAAAGGTAAACAGCTTTTTGAGTTGCTTCTGTGAATTTTCCGATGATAACAATCAATTACAACGTAGTCAAGTAGCATATCTGTGAAGTATCAAGTCAAATAATCACCAAAAAGTCGAAAAAATTGAACTTTTCTGATATTTTTTCCGTTGCTCGGTCACTCGCGATCCACTCGGCCCTAATATGAATAATATGAAGTTCGTTCATAAATACTCAAACCAGTAAACAAAGTTTTGGAGTATTTACTTCACTCCTTATTTACCTGTCTCGACACTACTAATGCACAGAATGGCACCATTACGATGGTGGGGGCAAGAGGAGCGGAACCTACCTCTAGGGCATCTCAGCACCGCGTGGCCAAAATCCGAATCGGTAGCAAGCACATGTACGTCTGATAGATAGCAAGACATGAAAGTGGTGGGCGTTTTCCAGGCAGCGGCTTGGACAATGTCCTGGATTGAAACGCCTGCGAAACGGGCGGTCGACGTTGCTAGACTCCTTATGTCATGAGTCCTTACTGGGTCTGATAGGGCATGAGGGCGGATGAGATTAACCAGCTTGAAGCCGCAGTATGTGGTGGTCGCGTGAGAACGAAGATATTCGGTGATTGACGGATAGATTGCGTTCGATTAAGGTACCATTTAAGTGCCTGGACTGGGTACTAAAACTTGTCCTCCTCAATGGTAGAAAAAGATTTTAATTCTGCGTCTGGCTGAGGTAGCCACTACCAGAAATAGCGTTTTGTAGGTTAGATTCTCTAACGAAGCCGAGTGCATGGGTTCGTAGGGGCGACCCGCTAGCGTATGAAGGACTTCCGTCAGGCTCTACTAAAAAGTCATGCGGTGTAGAACTGGTCGGGCGTTGGCCATACCCTTGAGTAGGTTGGCAATGGTTAAGTTCGTGCCTGATGTGGAGCGATCGGCGAAGCCTAAGTGAATCGCTGAGATGGCCGATCGGTAGTTCCGAATAGTGCTAACTTGCTTTCCCTCTTCAAAGAGGGATTGTATGAAGGCTGCTACTGCAGTTGCTGAGGAGATATCAATTTCCTTAGAGGAACATCATTCTGCGTACTTGTTAAGTCGTGTACTGTAAGTTGAGTACGTAGAGTCTCTCCTCGCTCCGGCTGCCATGTTGGCAACTTCTTCCGAAAATCCATGATTTCGGATTCGCTCCCGGACAATCTCCATGCAGTCAATGCTAGTGGAGTTTGGTCTGGGTAGGTAATTGTTCCCCGTCGCTGTGATAGAATATGCGGGTCGACTGATATAAGGAGCGGAACATCCGTGAGAAGCGCCAGAAGTTCCGGGAACCAGGGGCGATTCGGCCAGAATGGAGCTATTAGAATTAGTCTCGCTTTGGAGGCTCTGAACTATTGGTATTAGCGGTAGAAGTGGGAAGGCGTAGGCTTCTAGGCCGTCCCACTGTAGAGACAGGGCGTCCGTCGCGAAGGCTCGTGCATGGAATGTCCTCGAACAGAAGTTCGGTAGCTTCGCGTTGGCTTTTGTTGAGAACAGATCGAGAAACGGTTTTCACAAGTGGGTGAACAGGGAGTCGCAGACCGCTGGAAAGAAAGACCACTCGTGAGACTCGATGGTTTCCTTGGAGAGGGCGTCCGCTAGCGTGTTTGATTTCCCCGCTAGGTGGCTTGCTCGGAGAACGATGTCGTCCGCTTTGGTCCATAGGAGGAGATCCCACGTAATGTTGCATAGAGACTCCGAGTGTGTCCCTCCCTGTCTGTTTATGTAAGAGATCACTGTGATTTTGTCCGTGAAGACTGTCGTGGTCGTCCCACTGAGGTTGGAGTGGAAGGCTTCGAGGCCGCGATGTACGGCTAGAAGCTCTTGGAGGTTCAATGTGGAGACTCTTTTCTTTTGGCGAGCAGCGACCTGCGGCTGTTAGCGAACTCCAATGGACTCCCCAGCACAGGAGCGAGGCGTTGTTGTTAGTGACGCTAGTGGTCGTTGTGGGTGGAAGCGGACGCCTTGCGCCCAGTTGCTCGAGTCTTGCCAGCAAAGGGGGTGTGGCTTCACGTGATCGGTGATAGGCACCATCTTTGTCATCTGATCCCTTGCCGAGTCGAAGTACCTCGAGAGATGGAACTGGATCGGTCTCATCCGGATCCTGCAGTAGCTGACTAGGTCGACAAGGCTCGCCATGATACCGATGGCTCGTAGCCAGAGTTTCGCTTGGCGCGAGTCCGCGTCGAGGAGCATCTTGATGGCTTTGGTTAGGGCGTCTGCTCGTTTCCTGGATGGTCGGGCGGTTCCCGTTTGGAACTGGAGATCTGCGCCCAGGTATGTTATCGAGCGGGCTTGAGTTAGGCTCGATTGGAAAACGCTAAGAAAGACTCGTTAGTTTCTCTCCATTTGAGAGAAAAACGAGCAAGTCATGTAAGAATAGCACATGAGAATATGTAGACATTTAATTTTTTTCTTGAAAAGAAACATTGCTATGAGACTAAATGAAAACATATGCTGAACGAAGTATAGTAATACACACGAGATGCGGTGACGCCCTTTTTGAGCGTCACGCAACTGTAATCAATGATGGAGATATAGGTTAAAAGTAAGCCCATGTGCGTGAAAAAAGGATTTATTTTACTTCAGATAAATAACACGATTAAGAAAAGGATACTTATCCGGAGTTGACTTGGTGTTAAGAAAAGTATGAATCCTGATCCGAAGAAAAGGAAAAGATTTCCCAGAGATGGAAAAAATGGCACGAAAAATTCGTGAATTTAGGAGCGTAATTGCTAGAGCTCTGATACTTTCAGCAGAAATTTAGAGTAGGGATATGGGGCGCCAAACGGGGTTCCGCTTAGGTGCCCATCCCAAAATGTTATTTTCTAGCTAGTTTGCTCTGATACGGCTGATCAGAGGTGCATTAGTAGTGTCGAGACAGGTAAGTAAGGAGTGAAGTAAATCCATAATTATTCGCACTATAAGGCACAGGGGGCCACGCACTGCACAAACGTAGTGCTGCGTAATACATTGTACAGGGGTTACACAATGCAGCTGCAGTACAATGCACCAGAACGACGCCACGCATTAGTCATAATGCCTGCACTACCCCTGCGTGGCACAGCTGATGTGCAATACACTGAGCGGATGCCACGATGAAAAAGATTTTAACATTAACTCACTAAGCTTCTAAGTCTCTAAAACGCTATAGGATTCAGCAAGAATCCCGTCTAGCAAAGATCAAACAGAACCAATGATTGATCAATCATCTCTTAACTGGAAGATTGATAACAACCATGAAACCGATCAACTTGACTGCTTTACTAACTGTGTGCGAAATGCGTGCATGTTGGCCTAAGCCACGCCCCATGTATATGATGTACACATATATCAGCTAGTCAGGACCAGAGAGCCATATCTGTACATATTACTTTAGTTATTTCATAAGCTACGAATAATAATTCCTTTGTTCGTTTCACTATTTTCAGTTTTGAAGTTGTTCACATTTGTCTGATACTACTTCACATGTTTTTTTGCAGAGAACAGTGCTTACAGATAAGATGAGAAGGCCTAGTATTCCTGACCCAAGATATGTTGGTTACTCCAAAGAAGAAACCAGAGATATGTCTAATGTACAGCAAGATATACCACCTACAGCACAGCTGCTAGCATATTTGCATCTTCTATATTTGATGTTTCAAATGTACTTACAAATATTTGATACATGTTTACTTAAGCACTCCCTATACAAGAGGAATAAAAGATAAGTGCAGTCCTGAGATTGTATGAGGTCATCTAAGGTCAAATTTGAGAAATCTTCATTTCATAACTTCTTGAACCTTTACTTCAAATGGACGTAAAATCGCACCCAGATTAGATAGTGTTTAAATATTAATATCTTGAATTAGTAATAGATCTCAGATCTGTATTTCGAATATATTGTACAATACATTATCTTTCATATGACACTTTTTTAGGGGGGTCACCATGAATTTTTTTTTTTTTGCTTTTGTGGGCGTGGCTTGAAAGATGTGTTTACATTTGAAAATAGGTCCATCCATTTTCGGGTATTTGACCATGAATTTTTTTAAAACGTCCAGGGCCGCGCGTTGAAAAAATATTTGGACCATATACTGTTTGGCAGTCTTTCAAGACATCAAGGAAAGCAAATCCGGAGTCATAAAGATATATCCACGTGGGAAGCCCTTTTTATGACAAATAGGTGAAATGTTACCCATTTTTTTACTTTGAAAAGCAGGCCGACTTTCAAAATTCGTAGTCTGGCTAAACTTTTTCCGATCAAGATTTTGTTTCACCAGCGTAGAGACGAGATATAGTTCTATTCAGATATACCAATTATATTCCGATTATCGTGGCATAGCGCCACCAACTTGGGAATCCATTTGTGTCTGCTTACACGATCGCTTAACATGCATTCAATGACTACTCATTACATATTTGCATACGTAATTATGTCACGTATACGGTACAATTTGCCAATTTGCATACATGCATACATAATTAGCGCATTACAAAAATGATCATGTTTGGAACAGAATTTTGTTCACATTCCAATAATATATACGTTGCTATTGACAAAAACAGCTCAATTCTGAGTTAGGAATTATTTTATAAAATGTTGGTGTTTTGTCCCCCGACCCTGTGTGGTAAAGGGTTATACATGTCTGTTTAGTCTTTTCATTTTGGTGACACTTGGGTACAAATGTCCCGAAGTTTGGATCTGCAGTATAAGGGAACTTTGGTGTTTTATCGTGTAAGAGACAAACCAAACATGTATTGGAATTAGTGTTCACTGTAGGATGTAGTGGATATTACCAAAACATTTTTTCTTGGGGGGGGGTCTGGATGACAATCGTAATCTATGTAATCATGTTGGTATGTCTGTATGTGTCATTTCTTGTAAACATGATATCTCAAGGGGAGCAACTTTGTCAGATCTCATAGTTGGCATACATAGTTGCAAGTAGATGGTAAAGGTCAAAAGGTGAAACTCATTTAAACACATCATCAGGAAATGGAATGTGGATGGACTACATACTGTACTTGGCATGGAGATGTCCCTTCTGTTGTTTTGATCAAAGTTAATATGAGGTCATTATTTGAAATAATTGCAAACTGATTTAATTTCAAGGACATTATGGATGAATATAATACTTAGAATGTAGAAGCCCTTTACCCTATTGTTTTTTCTGGTACATACACTTTCTTACCGAGGAGATATGATCAGTGCTGGAGTGGAACTGAGGAAATGGAATGGTTAGAAGAAGTTCTGGAAATCCCTGTGCTTACTTCTAGAAACTTATCAATATTACTAATGGCAAAGATTTTGCCTCATGTGTTAGGAGTGTTATTGTATATGGTAGCGAAATAAATTCGGGCTGTTAAAGGAGAATACTTAGTTACTGTACTTGCCTTAAGTTTGTAGAAATAAATCTATCGAGAATGCCCTTCCCTTAACTTAAATACAATTTAAGATACAACAAAAATTGGATTTGCACCAATGGTTTCATGTACCTCCATATTTGGAGGGCACATTATACTTGTATGGAAATGTTGGTGTGTTTCAAGTCCTCATATAAAACATTTCATATCATTTTGTAAATGGTGTTCTAGTATAATGTTGTATATTCTTGTTTGCTCCATGTCAGAAGAAAAGCTTAAACAAGCTTTTCTAAAATGTTACTTTGTTGGTTCAAGAAAATAAGCATGCATATGTTTATATTTAAGAGTTAAAATGAGTGGTTCAACTATCAGTCAGAGTTTTGTTTTTGTTCAAGCTAACTTTAAATAAAATACAAAACTACGGTAGATCCAGGAAGATCCATTTATTATCTGTATAAAAATTCACTGTCTTGTGTCAATATTGAAGGATGGCATTAGGCATAATTTAGAATTCATATATCGTAGCCCTACAAATTAGAACAAATGAGTGCATATCTTCTTTCTCTATCTATTTTGGGTTGTCAAATATGTGGCGCTAACTTGTTATTCCTTAGTTACTCATTATTCGTGTATTTAAAATCAAAATTAAATGTCGATTGGTATACTACGGCTTCTGAAGAAGGAAGTACCAACAAAAAAAGACAATACGAAACATTCTCTCGACAGTTTAACAGCTCCCTCTAATG
>WXZC020000216.1:0-11789 GCA_011317855.2 Paelopatides confundens
CAATGTACTTGAATGAAATGTAACATTTTATATTTGTGTACATATGTATGACCTTCTACAGCAACATTTATGAAAAACATTTTGCACAATACTGTACTTGATATGGGGCGGATCCACACGTTGAATATTTAGACAATTCTTCCCTTTGTTTGATATCGTAGTGTTTACAAAATTCACATATTTACCTCTGCTGACCAAAAATTACCCTGGATCTCCAGCAAAAACAATTCTTGTACATCATGTGACATCCACATAGCCTTGACCTCAACCAAAAACGTTCATAACAAATTTGGGGCTTTTCCACCTTTCACGTTTTAACCTCATTATGGAACATTCACACTTTAAGTATGATGTATCTCTATCTTTCCTTTATTGATATAGCATATTTACAAGATTTTAAATGTTGACCTATGTTAACCTCAAACGACACTGTACCTCCACCAGAAACAACAGGGTACTTCTACTCAATATGGGTCATGTACAGAGTATGAGATTTGTCCAAGCTTCCATTCTTGAGATACCATATTTACAAGGTGTTTTTTTTAGCATTTTGACTGCTCTGAACCTCAAATGACCTCCACACAAAACAATAGGGTGCTTCTACACGATATGGGCTATGTGCACACCAGGTATGATATTCCCTTCTTGAGATATCGTGTTTACATGTGTTTTGTATTTTGACTGCTGTTGACCTCACTTAACATTTGACCTCCACAAACAAATAATATGGTTCTTCACTCAACATGGGTCATGTGCATACCACGTATGAGAGGTACCATGTTTACAAGTCTAAGATCCCCCAATGGACAATGTAAAGACAATGTGTTCATACTTTGACCTCCACACAAACCAGCAGGGCTATTGTACTCATTGAACTCAATAAATGTACTAAATATGAAGTTTTCCCAAGTTAAATTTTTGAGTTACAGTGTTTATAAAATTTGCAGACTTTGACCTCTGTTGACCTCAAATGACAATTGACCACCACAAAAACAAGTTATTGTACTCACTAAAGTCAATGTGCTAAATATGAAGTTTGCAAAGCTAAGCTTTTGGAGTTATCTTGTTTACAAGGTTTTCAGATTTTGCTTCTGATGACTTCAAATGACATTTGACTACCACATAAAAAACAATATGATTATTATACATACATACCAGGTATGAAACTTGGCCAAGTTGTACTTTTTAAAGGAGCGAAGGGAGTTTTGAAAAACCATGATCTGTACATTTGTTTTTGTTTTGTCCTAAACGGGACAATTATTTTTTATGAGAGCACTTCATTTAACTATCTAAAGCAGATATATCCCAAACCCACTGAAATTGCAACATTGTTGCCTTTCAAAAACGGAAAGATTATCATTCTACAATATTATTATATAAACTTTCCTACGCACTAAATATACATAATCATGATTGACATCATGAATGAAGTCTGGTAGAAGTCACACTATGTAATGTAAGTACAGTATTTGTGGCGGATATTTCGCAAAAGTGGGCATAGCGTATGTACTATAGTCATGATACACTTCCCTTCATTTTGTTTGAGAAATTTCCCGTTCGGGTTAAGTACTTAACATTTGTAAGGATGTGGTATGTGTACACTCTTTTTTGAGCTCGGTATTGAGTGTACAGAATAGTCAGGGATATATACAAATCAGTTGTGGTAAACGGTACGGCCGAGCTAGAGAAGCATTGGGAAGGTCAGTTCGTTCCTGAAGCCGTGTCTGAACAAGTGTTCGGAATAGTAGAGCTCCACTGAGGTCAAGGCGCACCCAGTCATCATCATCATCATCATTAACGTCACATTGGATGAGATTTACTGAAGAGGCTTTCTCCATGTTGATCTATCATGGGTGGGCTACCTCTACCCTTCTGACCAACTATGTTTAGCCGAGTAATTGTCTTTATCCAGCTATAATTGTCCTCTCTAACAATGTGTCCATATCATATAAGCCTACATCTCTGTACACAGTATCTGATATTGTCAATGCCCAGTCGGTCCCTCAGCACAGCATAATATATGTTATCCATGAATTTTGTCCCACACATCCATCCGACTAAGTGTACGGCTAATCTAGTTTTGGATGGTTCGTGCTCCTACGTTATTATTGTCTACGCGTGTACTTTGTGTACTAGGTGTAGTGACGCAGTTATGTAGTTTGGATGCATCGTGCTACTATGTTGTATTGTCTATGTGTGTACTTCGCGTACTGGCGTAGACACAGTTGTTATTAAAGCTGTTGACGCAGCTTTGCTGATTAAAGCATTTGGAGTGGTTTTGCGACTAAAGCAGTTACGTTCACACGTACGGTCCACTTTATATGGTGTGACTCAACCGCTACCGATTGTCGCTGGGCAGTGTTGCCATCGTGGTTAAGCCGGAAGAGTCTTCGCAAGTGGTCCCGGTTTTTTATTCAGTCCGACCAACCTGTACTACACATATTAGAAGAATATTAAACGATGGTCTATCAGTTATTTGTGTAGGAGTCTCTTCAGCTTCGTAAATAATCCCTGAATCTGTGACAACGTATTAACTGTATTTCGACAGTGCAACCTCGAATCATTTGAGTATACAGTAAGAATATGGAACTCTGGTGAGTCATGAATTGTGCAACATATTAACAGTTTTAAGTTTCATAAGTTAAACCTATGATTCTTATGAAGTGTGTTAGCCTATAAATTATATTTTAAGTTATACAACTCCAAAAATGATGGTCCGTGCTGTGAATCAGCACACCGTTAATTGCAACAATGAGTGAGTGCATCGATCATATGAACAGTTGAATCAATATGCCCAGGCCCAGTAATGCATTTTCCCCACGTATTCATCATTCCTGCCTCTTAAACAACATGCAAAGGTAAAATGGCCTAAATTGCCTAGTTTATTACTATATTATTTGCCAATCTGAATAATGTATCATGTCATTCTCAAATCAAAGATTTAACCATGTTTTCTTGAAATTTTTTTTTTTGGTTCCATGATCAGAATTAGCCATGTCTCTTCAGTGTGTGAGCATGTCTACAACTTTACGTGTGGTCGTACAGGTCAGTGCAGCTGCCCTATAGTGCTAGCATACACGGTGCGTTCAACACTTATGAGCATGTCTTACATGGCTTATTTTAACTCAAAATTCACCCACTTTTTCCTTTCATTTGCCTTACGTATCAAGATAATAGTCAGACATTCGAAATACTGTATGAAACAACTATAATGAAACTTGCTAAGCCCTGTTGAAAATAGCTGAAATATTTGTGGATGGTACAATGAAAATATTGTTGGCAAACTAATGTTGAATACACTATGAACTGTTCCCGCACTTTTATATATACCGTCCAAATATGGGCGGAGAAAAGGGATATTCGATTTTATCAATAGGTGCAAAATCGCTAACAAATATACATTTTAAACCTTTAAAAATAGTAAATAAAAAATAGCCTCAAACTGACACACAACTAATAGTTTTAAAATGCATCAAATGAAAACAAAAATTGACTTCATCGAAACTTAAAATGACCATTATTTAAATTGCTTTCATGTGATACACATATCATAGTTGTCACACACTTGGTTTTCAGACTGTTGACTTTTGCTCACCACTGACATTTAATGTGGACATACATACAAACTATGTTTGACAAAGGCCTATTTCTTGAGTTATGTTGAAAAAGTTTGACTTTGACAACTTCAAATGAACCTGATCTCCACTAAACCTAATAGGGTTATTATACACACGAAGTGTGACGTACACACTGCATATAAAGTTGGACCAAATTATACTTTTGAGTTATCATGTTTACAGACTTTGATCTCTGTTTACCTCAAATTGTACTGACTAAGGTGGACATACTGTACATACCAAATACCAAATTTGAAGGGTTCTTTTTTAGTGCTGTGTTACAAGTTTTTCAGTCTTTAAACTCTTATGTCACATGATCATTAACCTCTACAAACAAAAATAAGGTTCGTACATTCACTAAGGTGAACCTATATACTACATATGCAGTCTGCACTTTATGAGGTATTGGGTTTACAAGGTTCACACACTTTAATATATATCAACTTCAAATAAACTTTGACCTCTACAAAAAACAATGGTGTTCTTGTGCTCATTAAAGGTGCCCTTACATACTACATATGGCGTATGATAAGTCTGGTAAAGCTGTATGTAGTGTGTTTACAAAGTCTGTAGATTTTGACATACCTTTGAGCACAAACAAGCAATATGGGACTTATACTAACGTTAGCATACAAGCCTAGCTGCACTTTTTGAGTTAAAAAAAATCAGACTAACCTCCACAAAAAATAATAGGATTCGTGTTCTCACTAACATGATGCTACATATTAAATATGAAGTCTGACTAGGCTGTAGTTTTTTATTCCTTCTGTTTACAAGGTTTCAGACTGACCTCTGTTGACATCAATTGACTTTTGACCACCACAAAAAACAGTAGGAATTTTGTACTCACTAAAGTTTAATGGGGCATTAAGAGTTTAATTATAGTATTTACTTACTAATACAAATGTTCAAATTTCAAATCCTTGCTTTCAATCACATTTTCACAATGAGGTACTTTTCTTCCAAAATTTAAGGCCCCTCAAATTACATTTAACCACCACAAAAAACAATAGGGTTCTAGAACTCACTAAAGTCAACATACATAGTAAATATTAAGTTTGCCCAAGCTAAACTTTTGGAGTTATCATGGTTAGGTTTTTAGATGTTGACCTTTGTTGACCTCAAATGACCATTGGCTATCAGAAAAAACAATAGGGAGTCAACATAAATACTAAATCCCCAAAACTCCTCGGTATTTACGAGCTTTTTATACTAATACTGGGCAACATACAATTTGCATTAATTCCATCTAATCTAACTCTAATTGGGGTTTACTGTAAATAGTGTGAACACGATGCTAGGGGGTCACCGGTGACCCACTTTCCCGTAAAGGCCATTAATTCTGAGCACACGAAGACACGACTGCGTCGGCCCAGGAAGGCCTGGAAAGGCTGCACACTTACTATATAAATATAGTCTCAGTTTCCTGGCCGAAGGATGAGTGGTAATGCCCTGGCTACATGATGACTCTCTGACGAAGGACCCAGATCACATAGACACGCCTACTGATGATCATGCATTGCCGTTAGGCTTAAGTTAGTAGTAGTAGTAGTAGTATAGTATAAAAAATAATGATCAGAAAGGATAATGTACGCATCACAGATCCTGGAAAGTTATCGCCTCCAATTTGTTTTCAAACATCGATGTTGGGATTTGAAAAATCAAATCCTTCTCAAAGCTGATGTTAGTAATATCGGCCCAACAATATTACTATATTATGGTGCAACTACAGTATAATAGAAGGCCACTTTGAAGCTATAATTGTATCATCTGGATGCTCAGTCAATCATTCAATTACCAGAACCATATTACTACTTTCTGCTAGACTTCTCATTGCTATAATAATATTGAGTTGGGTCATTCTCAATATAATCATAATTAATTGTATTTAGCCACCCCGCCTCCATTTCGAAATACTTCAATACAGCCCTCGGTTCAGTATGAATGTCATACTGTACTATTAGTGTGAACAATGCAAACCTGTAACAATTTTTCGTAATAGGCATAGTCTTTCACAAGTTCAATGAGAAATAAATGATTTTATTTTCAATAAATATTGACGTTTACCAATAAAGCAATGTAAAAACATATGTATCTACATGTGTCCCTCTACAATAAAAGCAAAACAATAACAATTTCCGAGGGTTCGTCATTCCCAACACTTATTGACGTGGCTTCATTATTTATTACTAGTATGGTACATTTTTCGTCTTGAATGACCAGTTTGCATCGGTTTGTGCCAAATCGTCGTCATGTATGTGACTACTGCGATGGTATCATATGAAAGCGATTAAGATAGCTTTGAAGCTATGTTTATGTATGTTCTATTTTAAATCTTTGAAATGCATATATGTGTCAGCGAATTTGCATCCAGGCCTAGAATTTCACAATTTTAGTTACTGGGTAAAAACTGCCAGCCTAACAATGTTACTTGCTAAAATCAAGAATCAACTAGCTAAAAAATGCAAGTGGCTAAAAAATATACTTGCTGAAGTTAACAAGCTCTTTTCGTTGAAAAAAGGTCAGCGAACAAGATACCATTGTTGTTTTTGTGCATATATGTTGTATATAGTATTTTCCATGATTTGTTTAATGTTGAGTAATAGTATTGTATTTTAATTCAGTTGTTGTGATACAATACAATACTCTAGTCGATTCTGCCATGATAATAATTGCGCAAACAAGTAAGTACTCTAGGCCCGTATTATAGTTCACATCACACTAAATGACGTAATGTAGCGCGTATGTACATACACAATGACACTGTGCACCAACTATAGCAGTTGTCACAGAAGTAGTAAAAGCTTCCTCAATGTGTGCATTGCAAAACAAATTGTAGCCGCGATTTCGTAAATACGTGTCATGAATGTCTCTACATTTACGTAAAAAAGTGACCAACCTAGCATAGTTAGGCTATATTAAAGTAATTTCAATCATCGTGGAATTTATGACATTGCTTTAGGTACGAATCAGTTCGAATGCGGTAAGCTTCGGTGAAAGTTTATAATGCACGCAAAGTAAATTGCTACCTCGTGGCTACGTAGACGATACATGGTTTAACGTTTACATACGAAGACCTTTGTTCTCTCCAATCAAAATATTTTTAGAAAACCATATATTGACTTAAGAATGGAATCTAAGTTTTTCTTTCTAGTATGTTATAGATATGTAATTTATCTTTCACGAAAAATTGAATGGGGGATCCGAAAGTTTGGTTTACATTGAAAAATCGGGCCATATCCGCGTGTTCGATTATTTTTGAGACTTTAAATCGCGCAACTTTGTAATGCTAAATTTCACACACTAAGTCAATATAGACTTGGAAAACAGCGAGTGGACTTTAAAAAGGTTTTTAAATAACGTTCCTTTTCGGCATGGAGTAAGTACTGTACACAATGTAAGTATACGTACGTAACTTTACTTGTAAAATATTTCTCGGAATTTGCGTTCTGTTTTGTTCGCCAGCTGACCGGCACAGTGACCAACGTCATTGCTAAGGCCAATATCGAGGGTTGAAATCATAGTTATATTATTCATTTAATATGGAAAAGGAATGTATTATTGTGTACCAAGAAAAATGCTAGTGCCTTATATTATCTACTCACAAACTGAGAAACCCACTCGCAGTTAGCGAGCAAAACATAGTGAATTTCGAGGACTGTCACCTATTGATTAAGTGGAATATTTCCTTTGCCCCGTCCATATTTGGCTTGTCTATATAAAAGTACGGGAACATTCTCTTAAATTATTTATGATTAGTTTTACCATCTGCAATATGTTAGTTACTTTTGACAGCATTTAGCAATTTCCATGAGTAAGAGTTACATCTATCAAATGTTAATACTACATCTACATACCAATTACAATAATTACAAATGCTTCCCATGCTTCTCTGGTAAACTGAAATGATCATTGATCTAAACCAAACACAATATGATTATTGTAATCATTACGGGGCATTCACATGGAATGTATGAGGTAGGCAATTCTTTCCGCATTGAGATACCGGTTTTGGGATTTTGACATCTGGTGACCTCAAATGACATTTGACGAAAAACAATATACTTATTTCACTCAGCACTTTTTGCTTAATTTATTTGCATTTATTTGCATTTATTTGCATTTATTTCCCTCTGGTGACCTCAAATGACATCCACTGACAGCAATATGCTTATTGTAGTCACTATCGGCCATCCACATGCAATGTATGATATAAGTCCCAGCTTCACTTATTGATACACTTTGTTTACAAGGTTTAGGCATGTTGACCTCTGATGACCTGAAATACCCTTTCAAAATCATGCAAAAGAAGGGGATTCGTGTACTCAATATGGGACATATTCATACCAATTATGAGAAACTTCCCTTCATCAGATATTGTGTTTACAAGGTTTTCACATTTCCCCTCTGGTGACATCAAATGACTTTTGACCTCCACTGAAAGCAATATGCTTATTGTATTCGTTATGGGTCATCCACATATAATGTATGATATAAGTCTATGCTTTCATTATTGAGATACCTTGTTTACTAGGTTTTGGCATGTTGACCACTGCTGACCTCACATGACCTTTGACATCCATACAAAACAATATGCCCATTGTACTCAATATGGAACAATATCTACACGCTTCTCTTGTTGATATATCGTGGTTACAAGCAAAGGGTCACACACAAATACATACACATACATACACGCACACGTACGCCATCATGACTGAAAATGTTACGATTATTACCGAAACCGAAAGTTGTAGAAAATAAACGTTCTTTAAGAGATGCAAATGATAGCATAATTTTAGAGCTAAACCCCCTTATATGAACAAGTAATTCTTAAAGATCACAAACGCAAACCCCCAGCAATGAATACATTTAGAACACAAATGTGTTTAAAAAGATGGATATGATAGCACTATTTTACATATGAGCCCCCTTAAATGAACAACAATTTATTGATGGGAAATGGGTTACCCCGTCCCTTAGACCCCTCCCTCTCCAAGAATGGACATCAATAAATATGTGTGCCCGCTCTTTACTAAAATAAAATATATACGTCTCTGAAAAAACAACACAATTCGTATAATTTAAACCGGTTGTCATCCTACTTGAATTAATGACATGTGGTGGAGAAAGTAACAAAGTATAATTTATTTCGCTTAAGAAATAGGTGGTGGGGAAATAGTATTATGAGGTATAATACAGTGTAATTCATTTCATTTAAGAAACAGGTGGTGGAGAAATAGTATTATGACGTATAACAAAGTATTATTTATTTCGCTTAATAAAAAAAAGGTGGAGAAATATTATTATGACGTATAACAAAGTATAATTTATTTCGTTTAAGTAAGATTCATTTTAAAGAAAAATTAAATCGCACCGATTTATGAAATATTTGAACTGGCGAAGATATACATTGTTATCGTCGTAACATTTCTTGAATAGATGTTGCATCAGTGAATGCGGAGTGCGGGAATTCCTATAACAACCCAAATGTAGATTTAAGGATAGTTGGTGGTAACGATGCAGTGGAACAGTCCTGGCCATGGATGGCATCCCTGCGAGATGGTGTCAGTTTTGCATGTGGAGCCACACTCATTTCAAGGCAATGGGCCATAACTGCTGCACATTGTGTGTGAGTATTGACATCGTTACTTACTTAACACTATTAGTGAAGATCTTACAAAGCGTAACAGTAACATGCTCTCTTTTGAAGATATAGTACAATGGTTGTGTGGAGATATGTATACGTTCGTTCCTCGTAAATATCCAAACCAGGTTCGCTTTGTATCTATCCTCAATTAACACTATATGGCGCATCCTGACTTCTTTTGGTCTGTTAGAATAATGAAATTGGGGATTGAGACTTACTTTTACGTTATATATATTATAGAAAGAGTTTTGTATTTAATATATTATATGTATAATTACTATTTTTGGACGATGCATCTGTGACCGGTATTTTGGACAATACAGTAAACGGTTACTTTATTCAAATAAGTGGGGATGCATATAATGGCCTCTCGACTTGTAGAACTTGGATTTCGAACGTCTAGCTCCCTATTAAGAGGTGTATTGTGTAAATATGAGGCGGTTAATCGGGTTGCTTTGACTACGGATTACACTGCTGTCATGAATTCCCGCGACAAAGAAACTTTACCAAAAATAACCCCAATTCATATTGGAATTATTCGCGTTATGAATTATTATTTAGCAACCTGGAATGAATCGGGTGGTACATAACTATAGCGCTTCGCCATTTTCAGCATTCAAGACAGTGTGTTCCTGATGCACTCAAATGGATAACCTAAAGAGGTAAAGAAAGAACAAGAGTAGAATCTGAATGACGAATATTGTATTTATTTTGTAACACTAATACATTATATCTAAGTTAATAATTAGTAGTACGCTCTGAAGATCGGGTTAGCGCCCGTGAAACGAATAGTAAGCGGATACACATGAATATATATATATCCGGAAAATTTAGCAGATACAAAATCCCTCCGGGAACAATTTGGGCACCCTTGACGCGTTCTTTCTCTACAGGGAATTCATATCGAAAAAGGATTTATGTTTGTAATATTTCATCTCTTTCGGGCCAAAACTCCAACCAATAAATACAAAGGTGAGCTTATGCGTCTTATTTTGTGCAATAACAATCTCTGAAGTTCGGGTTAGCGCCCCTGAAACGAATAGTATGCGGATACACATGAATATATATACAAATCCGAAATATTTGGCGGATACAAAATCCCCCCGGGAACAATCTGGCCACCCTTGACGCGTCCTTTCTCTACAGGGAATTCATATCGAAAAAGGATTTATGTTTCTAATATTTCATCTCATTCGGGTCAAAACTCCAACCAAGAAATACAAAGGTGAGCTGATGTGTCTTCTTTTGTCCAATAACAATCTCGAATTTGACAATTATCACTACCTCCAATCCGTGGTACCGCAATTGGCATCACAATGGCGCCATCGTTTGCTGACCTATTCAGGGGCAACTTCGAGAAACAAATCTTATCTCGAAAAATGTTGAAGACACAAATCTTGCTACGTTTTATAGACGATATCTTTATGGTCTGCTTTAACTCTGGAGATAATTTGAAATTGTTCATAGAGAACATCATTTCATTCCATTCCGAAATACAATTTACGACGATACCACAGTGACCATAGAAAAAGACGCACTCAACTGATTTGTTCAACAAAAATACAAATATTTACTATCTACTCCCTAGCAGCTGCCATCCACCTCATTATAATAACAAAATCCTGCACATCCAGGCATTATACGTATCGAACGAATCTGTTCCGCTGAAACAAACTTCATTTATCGAACAAACGAACTATGAGAACACATTCAAAAGAGACCGACTGTGTGGCCTAGTGGTTAGAGCGCCCGTCATGCAGCCGGGAGGTTCAGGGTTCGATTCCTGGCAGAGTCATTGCCAAGACTTAAAAAAAAAGTGACCTACTACGGTACTGCTGGGCGCCCGGTGTTAAAGTATCAGAGTGGGGCACAGTGGGGCAGGATGTAACCCCCTGTGCTCGAGAACTCTTCTTTTGGTGTTTTCACAGTATTGATTCAGATTCAGAGACAGTACTTCCGTGGTACAGTTGAAAACGTCATACATCAACATTGACGTACAAATCTCGTCAACAAAATTCTAAGAGAGTACCTTTGGTGATCCAGTACCAGTTTTCTCTCCCGTCATTTTCCAAAATCATTCGGAAGCACTTGCCTTTGCTTCACAGCTCAGAAGGTTTGAGGTCTCTCTTTCCCGAACCGCCTGTTGTCAACTACTCAATGCCCCCAAATTTGCATGATATTTTGATACGAGTGAAATTTTAGGACAATTCCTCTTCAGAGGAAATCAACGACAAATTGTGTTATTTTCCATGCCCTACTAATTGCAAAACTTGTGATACAGTTGATTCAACACAATTTTCCAATATCGTCCAAATTTCACGCACTTTCAAAATTAGACAATCAATTAATTGTCTAAGTTTCCAAAAATGTCATATATCTCATTTACTGAAATTCATACGGTGTAAAGTATACAGAAAAATCCAAAAACACCATCAGAATGAGGATGACACAACACAGATCAGTCATCCTTACAAAAACATCCATATCCAAATCATGCAGTGTATGCCATGCAAAATTATACC
>WXZC020000217.1:0-14002 GCA_011317855.2 Paelopatides confundens
TAATAATAATAATAATAATAATAATAATAATAATAATAATAATAATAAACGAACTTAATAGTGCGCACATATCCACTTTGCAGAGCGCTCAAGGCGCAGGTCAATACTAATATAACGACCAGGTGAGAGAGATGCGTTAACATCACCCACGATTATAAGAGGGCTATATTGACACTAATCAATTGCGCATTATATTATAATATAAACTTCATTTTGTTCACACACACCAAGTGACACGACATTGTATGAAATTAATTATATGAAATGAACATACGTATCATCAATTACACTACCATGTGTATGTAACGTATATTTTCATTGATGTTATTATAATGGATACCGTCTTACATATAATAATAAGTAAAGAGGGAAAAAAGCAAGAACAAAACAAAACATAGACAAAAAACAAAAATAAAGATAAAAACAAAAGCAAACATAGAAACAAATAAACCATGTATTTTTCAATTAAAAAATAGTTTTTATATTGTGTCATTCTACACGGACTAGAGTTTATATTAGTACGACGTTTTTTGTAAGTTATTATAAAACAATGGTTGCCGGGTGAGAAGAAAAAAAAACATATATGTGCAGTCACGGGGAAGAGGCTTTTATTTATTAGTTATCCTAAAAGAATATTTCTGGAACTATTAATACTACATATGTATGAAATGAAATATAAAACTGCCATTCAAGACATATATTAACAATTAAGATTCGTATGGACAAAAGAACTAAAGGAATTAAAACATATAACAGTCATTACCAGTATTCATGACATTGCTGAATAAAGCAGAATTATGAAGTAGTGTTGCTTAGGGCAGCCCTTGATCTTCTGTTCTGAATACAATTCCATTGATATCATGCATGTTGCTTAATTGCAACAGCATCTAAATATATTCTATAATTTGGGATAGGTAGTCCTATTCTGAATAATATGACGCGGCTCTAGATTTGAACATTTTGAATGAAAACAACGTACCGGTATCTTCCCCTAAATCAAAACAGTTGCAACACATATAAGTCTTAGCGTTAATTTTGATTCCAATATTGAACTGAGAAAGTATTACAACGCCAGTAGGCTAAACCAATGTCCTTATTTAAAAGTAGACTCACTTATAATAAAAACCATCTCTACTCATGGGTATACTTGTACACTTCCATCGAGTATATCTTTTGTTCAATCTTAACGTCATCACCCACCCCGGCCGCGGTTAGTACTCTTACCTTTCCCTATAAAATGATATTTCTTACTACTTATGACCCTCTCTTTTAAGGGGTATGCCTACATTTTAAATGTATCTTTTAATGTTATTTTTCTTATCGGGTGGATCCTTTTTTTTCTTCACAAACCCACGTTATTTCTCAAACATTTTCCTACGTAGAAGTGATGATAATTTCATTACTGATAACATTATGTTGTTCTCATCTAGTATGTTTTATTCGTTACATTTGCATCCGTTCATGTTCTATACCTTTCATATACATATTATATCAGTGGCGACGCCAGCCCTAATGAGGGTGACGAAATATTTAAGGGGAAGCCTACTGAAAAATTGAGGGTTTTTTACCTTGAGAAAACCCTTATCACTGCTAAAAGCAAGCAATGTGACAAGGAAATGGTTTTGTGTGTCTAGAGGGCCAGTAGAGTATGCATAATTTCAGAGGTTGGAGTCCACATTCTAAATCCCCAAACTGATAAGAGGTCGTGAACCTTTATGGATTTGGGGAGGGGTGAGGTTTCTAATGGAAAATTTGATACATTGTTTGCAGAATTGAATGAGATTAGATTCAAGATGGCGGCATTTTCTCCTCGTATTTGGACGAATTGAAAAATCGAACTTTACGAGAAGTGGGGAATGTGAATATCCCCCAGCCCCAAATACCACCCCGTGGCAACACCACTGTGTTGAATATTCAGTATCGCTTTTTCGCTACAATTCATGAGTGATTTTCTTTTATTTTATTGAAGAGGGAGAGGCAAATTGATTGTGTATTACATTTAAACAAATATATATTGCCACCGTTGACTGGGAATTGAAGAGTAGCCTACATATACAGCTATTCACTGATATAACATTTTATCCATCCTTTAGCAAACATTTAAGAAGCTGATGGTTGACCTTGATGTACCTGATTCTTGCAATGGAGTATGGGTTGGAATAACTCGAACCGATGGCGGTAACAACAGATTTGAATGGAATGACGGTACACGTTTTAACGCTAAAGATAGGTATGTGAGGTCAAACCCGGCATTGTTGAATTTTCAAAATAGGCGTTGTAGACTTTAAAAGTACATCTGCATTTACCCCAAAATCCAGTTTATTAAATTCTGTTCAATATTTGAGGGAAGTATACTTCGGACATCGAGGATCGCCAAATTAGACAATGACATGTTTTTAGTGAGGACACATGCCACGAGGAGGGCAGTAAATTAGGTGATAATAGTTTGAGCAAAGCTGACCATTGTTTATCTTTTTGACAATACTAATTGTCATTAAGATGATGAAGGACAAAATATAAATTCTAATTTTCTGAAAACTCCTTTTTTTACTCCAATTATACATTTATAGAAGCGTATATATGACTATTATATTTTGGGATGAGGACTCACTGATAAGAGAGAGGGGTTAGGGGGTGGTAATTAAATATTTATGCAATACTTGGGTTTTCTTTGTGCTTTCCTTTGGAACATCTCACTTGGAATATCTCAACTCTCGCGATCATGAACATAAACAGATAATGATCAGATAGTGAGTTCACTTTCATATTTATAGCCAAACATGCATGTGAACTCTCCCACGGTGTGATTGTGTTCTAAATACTATATTTGTGAGAACAGCGTTATCATGAATATACATAGAGTGATCTCGAAGAATCACGGGCAGCAAAGAAATACATAATCATCGTTCGTCTCGGTTTTATAAAGTTTACGTAAATCATATTTTATGAAATGCATAGACGTTGATGATATAGTACCAATAATCGGTATGAGATATTTTCAACACGGAAGAAAAAGTGTATAAATAATATACTAGTCTAATATGCGGCTGAAACTATACATATGCCATATTTAGCGACTGGTGCATAAGGGAATATACAATGAATCAATAAATGTATAAATACACAAATTCGGCACATTATTTCGCTGTACTCTCTGTTAAGTTGATATAAATCTCCTTTTATCGTATAAATCTCTTTTTTATCTGTGCTTGTGATGCTTCAATTCTAGTTTCTCTTTTACGACAATAACAAAATATCAATATCTACAACACGACATTCACTGTGTACACGTTCACGGTGTGCAACCACATTCCTCTATCGTTGAGTTACCACCAATTTTTCAGTCCGGCTTCATTTAAATATCTGCCAAACCCTGGTTTAAGCCTGGAATTGTTATAAGATCCGTCTATATAGAGGATATAGGCCTACTCCTCCATTGACTACAATGGCCGAAAAGCTCGTCAATAAAAACCGATAGTGAATAAATCGTCTTGCAATTCACTGATTTCAGTTTGGCCTTATTAGGATCTGGGCCCGAATGAAAAATTGTGATCAGTTTTCAACTTTCCTGCTACTCCTTTGGGGGAACTTACTTTGTATCACTATTGCTAAAATAATATGGTAAATACGAATCCATTGATCCCCATGCACAAAAGTTGCACATTGGCCTTCAAGAACTTAGATAACATGTGTTTTAAATTATCCGCGCACCGGCTGTTCACGTCCGTTGTTTACGTTCTGGAAGGCCGTGTGGAAAAACCCCTATATGATATGAATTACAATAATTATGCGTATTAATTCGAATATATAATGCGCTTTACTTAGAACATATATGCGTATTCATTCGAATATATATATATATATATATATATATATATATATATATATATATATATATATATATATATATATATATATATATATTCATTCGAATATATATGCGTATTAATTCGTACGTTTTTATATCTTGATAGTCGAATATATTACATGTTTAAGGCTATCCATATGCAAAATGGTGTCATATGTAACTTACACAATTATGTCATGAAAATTAAAGAGAATAAGTAAAACTTCAAGTTTTTTTTTAAAGAAAAATGGGGAAGGTCGAAATGGGAGGGTGTCAAGAAAATTGAACTTTAAGGTCGGATATCTGCAAAATAGTGCTATATATAACATAAAATGTTGTCCCAGACAATTATATACTAGAAGTAGAAATTAAATTATTTTAAAGAATGGAACTAGTTGGGTGAGTATTTCCCCCCTGCCGCCCCCGTAATCCCTTCTATGAACTAGATGAACGTGAATATACCCTATAGTAAGAGGAGTAATCGCCCGACCTACCTGACGAGAATGTTTCCCACAATTGTAAGACTTTACTCGCCAACTGCACGGTTAAAAAAAATATTTCTGTAGGTGCTCTGACGCCTATGAACCGGGTGAATATGAATTAACCCGATAGTTTAGGTGGACAATTGCCACGACGAAATTGTTTCCGACAACTTTGAGACAAACACCCCCACACATGGTGACATCCCCTTGTAGAGTTTTAAAAACAAAATAGGTAGTTAGTGATACATTTCGAAAAGCCTTTGTGAGTAGTCCCAGCTTTCTTTGTTGAGTGGGGAGGGGGAGTGGGACACCCCGACCTACTTCAAAAATGCATTTGGAATGTCCCAACCTCACTTTATTAATAATTTTCAACGTTAGATAGAACCTTTCAAATAATTGTTTAAAAATCAACGAATTAAAGATATTTTTACATTTTACAATTATTTTTAAATACAAAATCTCTGCCTATAGTTTATGAAGATAGACATCTCGTTTAGAGTGCAAGTTATAACAATGGGATACACAAAAGCAATGCTTTCTCTTATTCTTACTCTTAGTTGGTTCTTTATCAGACCAATATGGGTAAAGAAACTAAATTTAAGGTCAATGTGAAAGTGTGGATATAGTAGTACATAGTCTGACGTCATGGTTTTACGGTTATCCGAGCACATTCGTAGCTTAGGGAAACCCAAATTCTGAATACACAGACTGAGATAATTTACATTTTGCCCTTATAAGTGCAACATTTCATTGTGAGGAAAAGGTAAATCTTGGACTGGGACATTAATTGTAGCTAGAGTGAAGCTAACTCGGAGAGAATAATAAACGTTATAAAGAACAAAAAGAAAATAATGCCATTGAAAACAAAAACCATTAAATTAAGCTGGAGAGGAAGACGTGGAAAAGTGGTATTATTATGTAAATTTGAGGTAAATGATCTAAATGACAAAAAGTTAATCGTTGGGGACAATAACATTGAAAGCAGATGTATGATTAGAAGTAGAAGTGACCTTTAGTAATATATAATAAGGTCTTTATTAATAAGGTCAGCAGACAACATATTATTATACAGTTTAACGTTAATGGTGGTTCAGCTTTTAAAAAGAGAGGAGGTTGTAAAAGCCTCAAGAACCCCACTGTACCGTAGGATTATTAAGGCTATACGAGAAGCAGTTGATTGTATTCTTTCAAATATTTGTTTATTAAAATTAGGGATAGGCAGGGATTGACTGCGAAAATGATATACGGGTGGGTATATATTCGAATCAATACGTATATATATTAATTCATACGCACATCAAATTAATGGAGTTTGTCCCACATGGCCTTCCATAAACGTAAACAATGCACGTGACAGAGACTACCGTTGATTATTTCTGTCTATTATTAGTCACGTGAACAGCCTGTTCGCGGAAAATTTGAAACACAATTTTTTTAACGTACAACTATTGTGCGTGGGGATAAAGAGATTCGTATTTACCATATTATTTTGGCAATTGTTTGATACAAAGTGAGTTGCCCACAGAGATGTATAGCACGAACCAAACAATTTTTTCCCTCAGGCCCATTGCCAATATGTGTGTTATCGTCATGTCAATATCTGTCACACCCTGATTGAAGCCGGGAATTGTTATAAGATTCGGCGAAAGACGGTATACTGCTTCGCTTGACTACGGTGACCGAGAAGTCCGTCAAGAAAACTGATAGTGAAGAAATAGTCTTACAGTATACATCGATCAAACATCACAGTAATAAGTCTAACAAGAAAACTTATGATGGGGAGGAGAGTTAATGTGGCCTAGAAGTTCGTGAAAGAAATACCCATTGCACAGTGAAGATATCGACTCTTTGCAGAAACACGCACATGTCGATCAAATTTCCTTTCAATTAATTTGTTTCTTTCGCAACATAAATACAGGCAGCATGTCATTATATTAATAATAGTATAAACGTAATTCATTTCTTCATAAACGAAATTACGAAAGGAAGTGACCTAAACAAACATTTGGAAGCTGGTCTACTAGGCCATTCTCTGTACAATAATATAAAAGAAAGAAGAAGAAAGGAAGAAAAGAAATAAATCACACATATATACAGGGGAATGGGGAGGAGGGATAGTAATTAAGTGCATACAATTACCTCAATTGTTTCTTTAAGTTTTGAAGATAAGTACATATTAATGTAATATTGTTGAGATGGGAATTCCCTGAAGCAGCGGCACTGGGGCGTAAACTACACTTTAATATATTTGTATTCAAAGTTGGAAGACATAACTGGCTTGATTGTCTCGTATTGTGTTTTTTAGTGATGCAAACAGATTACTTGTATGGTACCGAGAGCTAACTGAGGAGATATGTATGACTTTCTTTTTTAAAACAGTACGCTTCATAAGGTTGATACTATAAGTTCCTGACCAAACATTCAAATAATACATAGGTAAGGTAAGAAAGAACAAGTGTGAGACAAAGAGAAGAATTATTCTCATTGGTAAATAATGTTTAAACTTAATGCTAGAATATACAGACGCCCTTGACAACTATAAAATAAACTAAATAAAAAAGTAGAGTCAATAATAACTCCAAGACATTTTGCATTACAAACCCTGTCCAATAGTCTATACTAATAGAATATTTGTACAAATTCTTTCCATCATTATTAAACTATATATATATATATATATATAGTTTAATAATGATGGAAAGAATTTGTACAAATATTCTATTAGTATAGACTATTGGACAGGGTTTGTAATGCAAAATGTCTTGGAGTTATTATTGACTCTACTTTTTTATTTAGTTTATTTTATAGTTGTCAAGGGCGTCTGTATATTCTAGCATTAAGTTTAAACATTATTTACCAATGAGAATAATTCTTCTCTTTGTCTCACACTTGTTCTTTCTTACCTTACCTATGTATTATTTGAATGTTTGGTCAGGAACTTATAGTATCAACCTTATGAAGCGTACTGTTTTAAAAAAGAAAGTCATACATATCTCCTCAGTTAGCTCTCGGTACCATACAAGTAATCTGTTTGCATCACTAAAAAACACAATACGAGACAATCAAGCCAGTTATGTCTTCCAACTTTGAATACAAATATATTAAAGTGTAGTTTACGCCCCAGTGCCGCTGCTTCAGGGAATTCCCATCTCAACAATATTACATTAATATGTACTTATCTTCAAAACTTAAAGAAACAATTGAGGTAATTGTATGCACTTAATTACTATCCCTCCTCCCCATTCCCCTGTATATATGTGTGATTTATTTCTTTTCTTCCTTTCTTCTTCTTTCTTTTATATTATTGTACAGAGAATGGCCTAGTAGACCAGCTTCCAAATGTTTGTTTAGGTCACTTCCTTTCGTAATTTCGTTTATGAAGAAATGAATTACGTTTATACTATTATTAATATAATGACATGCTGCCTGTATTTATGTTGCGAAAGAAACAAATTAATTGAAAGGAAATTTGATCGACATGTGCGTGTTTCTGCAAAGAGTCGATATCTTCACTGTGCAATGGGTATTTCTTTCACGAACTTCTAGGCCACATTAACTCTCCTCCCCATCATAAGTTTTCTTGTTAGACTTATTACTGTGATGTTTGATCGATGTATACTGTAAGACTATTTCTTCACTATCAGTTTTCTTGACGGACTTCTCGGTCACCGTAGTCAAGCGAAGCAGTATACCGTCTTTCGCCGAATCTTATAACAATTCCCGGCTTCAATCAGGGTGTGACAGATATTGACATGACGATAACACACATATTGGCAATGGGCCTGAGGGAAAAAATTGTTTGGTTCGTGCTATACATCTCTGTGGGCAACTCACTTTGTATCAAACAATTGCCAAAATAATATGGTAAATACGAATCTCTTTATCCCCACGCACAATAGTTGTACGTTAAAAAAATTGTGTTTCAAATTTTCCGCGAACAGGCTGTTCACGTGACTAATAATAGACAGAAATAATCAACGGTAGTCTCTGTCACGTGCATTGTTTACGTTTATGGAAGGCCATGTGGGACAAACTCCATTAATTTGATGTGCGTATGAATTAATATATATACGTATTGATTCGAATATATACCCACCCGTATATCATTTTCGCAGTCAATCCCTGCCTATCCCTAATTTTAATAAACAAATATTTGAAAGAATACAATCAACTGCTTCTCGTATAGCCTTAATAATCCTACGGTACAGTGGGGTTCTTGAGGCTTTTACAACCTCCTCTCTTTTTAAAAGCTGAACCACCATTAACGTTAAACTGTATAATAATATGTTGTCTGCTGACCTTATTAATAAAGACCTTATTATATATTACTAAAGGTCACTTCTACTTCTAATCATACATCTGCTTTCAATGTTATTGTCCCCAACGATTAACTTTTTGTCATTTAGATCATTTACCTCAAATTTACATAATAATACCACTTTTCCACGTCTTCCTCTCCAGCTTAATTTAATGGTTTTTGTTTTCAATGGCATTATTTTCTTTTTGTTCTTTATAACGTTTATTATTCTCTCCGAGTTAGCTTCACTCTAGCTACAATTAATGTCCCAGTCCAAGATTTACCTTTTCCTCACAATGAAATGTTGCACTTATAAGGGCAAAATGTAAATTATCTCAGTCTGTGTATTCAGAATTTGGGTTTCCCTAAGCTACGAATGTGCTCGGATAACCGTAAAACCATGACGTCAGACTATGTACTACTATATCCACACTTTCACATTGACCTTAAATTTAGTTTCTTTACCCATATTGGTCTGATAAAGAACCAACTAAGAGTAAGAATAAGAGAAAGCATTGCTTTTGTGTATCCCATTGTTATAACTTGCACTCTAAACGAGATGTCTATCTTCATAAACTATAGGCAGAGATTTTGTATTTAAAAATAATTGTAAAATGTAAAAATATCTTTAATTCGTTGATTTTTAAACAATTATTTGAAAGGTTCTATCTAACGTTGAAAATTATTAATAAAGTGAGGTTGGGACATTCCAAATGCATTTTTGAAGTAGGTCGGGGTGTCCCACTCCCCCTCCCCACTCAACAAAGAAAGCTGGGACTACTCACAAAGGCTTTTCGAAATGTATCACTAACTACCTATTTTGTTTTTAAAACTCTACAAGGGGATGTCACCATGTGTGGGGGTGTTTGTCTCAAAGTTGTCGGAAACAATTTCGTCGTGGCAATTGTCCACCTAAACTATCGGGTTAATTCATATTCACCCGGTTCATAGGCGTCAGAGCACCTACAGAAATATTTTTTTTAACCGTGCAGTTGGCGAGTAAAGTCTTACAATTGTGGGAAACATTCTCGTCAGGTAGGTCGGGCGATTACTCCTCTTACTATAGGGTATATTCACGTTCATCTAGTTCATAGAAGGGATTACGGGGGCGGCAGGGGGGAAATACTCACCCAACTAGTTCCATTCTTTAAAATAATTTAATTTCTACTTCTAGTATATAATTGTCTGGGACAACATTTTATGTTATATATAGCACTATTTTGCAGATATCCGACCTTAAAGTTCAATTTTCTTGACACCCTCCCATTTCGACCTTCCCCATTTTTCTTTAAAAAAAAACTTGAAGTTTTACTTATTCTCTTTAATTTTCATGACATAATTGTGTAAGTTACATATGACACCATTTTGCATATGGATAGCCTTAAACATGTAATATATTCGACTATCAAGATATAAAAACGTACGAATTAATACGCATATATATTCGAATGAATATATATATATATATATATATATATATATATATATATATATATATATATATATATATATATATATATATATATATTCGAATGAATACGCATATATGTTCTAAGTAAAGCGCATTATATATTCGAATTAATACGCATAATTATTGTAATTCATATCATATAGGGGTTTTTCCACACGGCCTTCCAGAACGTAAACAACGGACGTGAACAGCCGGTGCGCGGATAATTTAAAACACATGTTATCTAAGTTCTTGAAGGCCAATGTGCAACTTTTGTGCATGGGGATCAATGGATTCGTATTTACCATATTATTTTAGCAATAGTGATACAAAGTAAGTTCCCCCAAAGGAGTAGCAGGAAAGTTGAAAACTGATCACAATTTTTCATTCGGGCCCAGATCCTAATAAGGCCAAACTGAAATCAGTGAATTGCAAGACGATTTATTCACTATCGGTTTTTATTGACGAGCTTTTCGGCCATTGTAGTCAATGGAGGAGTAGGCCTATATCCTCTATATAGACGGATCTTATAACAATTCCAGGCTTAAACCAGGGTTTGGCAGATATTTAAATGAAGCCGGACTGAAAAATTGGTGGTAACTCAACGATAGAGGAATGTGGTTGCACACCGTGAACGTGTACACAGTGAATGTCGTGTTGTAGATATTGATATTTTGTTATTGTCGTAAAAGAGAAACTAGAATTGAAGCATCACAAGCACAGATAAAAAAGAGATTTATACGATAAAAGGAGATTTATATCAACTTAACAGAGAGTACAGCGAAATAATGTGCCGAATTTGTGTATTTATACATTTATTGATTCATTGTATATTCCCTTATGCACCAGTCGCTAAATATGGCATATGTATAGTTTCAGCCGCATATTAGACTAGTATATTATTTATACACTTTTTCTTCCGTGTTGAAAATATCTCATACCGATTATTGGTACTATATCATCAACGTCTATGCATTTCATAAAATATGATTTACGTAAACTTTATAAAACCGAGACGAACGATGATTATGTATTTCTTTGCTGCCCGTGATTCTTCGAGATCACTCTATGTATATTCATGATAACGCTGTTCTCACAAATATAGTATTTAGAACACAATCACACCGTGGGAGAGTTCACATGCATGTTTGGCTATAAATATGAAAGTGAACTCACTATCTGATCATTATCTGTTTATGTTCATGATCGCGAGAGTTGAGATATTCCAAGTGAGATGTTCCAAAGGAAAGCACAAAGAAAACCCAAGTATTGCATAAATATTTAATTACCACCCCCTAACCCCTCTCTCTTATCAGTGAGTCCTCATCCCAAAATATAATAGTCATATATACGCTTCTATAAATGTATAATTGGAGTAAAAAAAGGAGTTTTCAGAAAATTAGAATTTATATTTTGTCCTTCATCATCTTAATGACAATTAGTATTGTCAAAAAGATAAACAATGGTCAGCTTTGCTCAAACTATTATCACCTAATTTACTGCCCTCCTCGTGGCATGTGTCCTCACTAAAAACATGTCATTGTCTAATTTGGCGATCCTCGATGTCCGAAGTATACTTCCCTCAAATATTGAACAGAATTTAATAAACTGGATTTTGGGGTAAATGCAGATGTACTTTTAAAGTCTACAACGCCTATTTTGAAAATTCAACAATGCCGGGTTTGACCTCACATACCTATCTTTAGCGTTAAAACGTGTACCGTCATTCCATTCAAATCTGTTGTTACCGCCATCGGTTCGAGTTATTCCAACCCATACTCCATTGCAAGAATCAGGTACATCAAGGTCAACCATCAGCTTCTTAAATGTTTGCTAAAGGATGGATAAAATGTTATATCAGTGAATAGCTGTATATGTAGGCTACTCTTCAATTCCCAGTCAACGGTGGCAATATATATTTGTTTAAATGTAATACACAATCAATTTGCCTCTCCCTCTTCAATAAAATAAAAGAAAATCACTCATGAATTGTAGCGAAAAAGCGATACTGAATATTCAACACAGTGGTGTTGCCACGGGGTGGTATTTGGGGCTGGGGGATATTCACATTCCCCACTTCTCGTAAAGTTCGATTTTTCAATTCGTCCAAATACGAGGAGAAAATGCCGCCATCTTGAATCTAATCTCATTCAATTCTGCAAACAATGTATCAAATTTTCCATTAGAAACCTCACCCCTCCCCAAATCCATAAAGGTTCACGACCTCTTATCAGTTTGGGGATTTAGAATGTGGACTCCAACCTCTGAAATTATGCATACTCTACTGGCCCTCTAGACACACAAAACCATTTCCTTGTCACATTGCTTGCTTTTAGCAGTGATAAGGGTTTTCTCAAGGTAAAAAACCCTCAATTTTTCAGTAGGCTTCCCCTTAAATATTTCGTCACCCTCATTAGGGCTGGCGTCGCCACTGATATAATATGTATATGAAAGGTATAGAACATGAACGGATGCAAATGTAACGAATAAAACATACTAGATGAGAACAACATAATGTTATCAGTAATGAAATTATCATCACTTCTACGTAGGAAAATGTTTGAGAAATAACGTGGGTTTGTGAAGAAAAAAAAGGATCCACCCGATAAGAAAAATAACATTAAAAGATACATTTAAAATGTAGGCATACCCCTTAAAAGAGAGGGTCATAAGTAGTAAGAAATATCATTTTATAGGGAAAGGTAAGAGTACTAACCGCGGCCGGGGTGGGTGATGACGTTAAGATTGAACAAAAGATATACTCGATGGAAGTGTACAAGTATACCCATGAGTAGAGATGGTTTTTATTATAAGTGAGTCTACTTTTAAATAAGGACATTGGTTTAGCCTACTGGCGTTGTAATACTTTCTCAGTTCAATATTGGAATCAAAATTAACGCTAAGACTTATATGTGTTGCAACTGTTTTGATTTAGGGGAAGATACCGGTACGTTGTTTTCATTCAAAATGTTCAAATCTAGAGCCGCGTCATATTATTCAGAATAGGACTACCTATCCCAAATTATAGAATATATTTAGATGCTGTTGCAATTAAGCAACATGCATGATATCAATGGAATTGTATTCAGAACAGAAGATCAAGGGCTGCCCTAAGCAACACTACTTCATAATTCTGCTTTATTCAGCAATGTCATGAATACTGGTAATGACTGTTATATGTTTTAATTCCTTTAGTTCTTTTGTCCATACGAATCTTAATTGTTAATATATGTCTTGAATGGCAGTTTTATATTTCATTTCATACATATGTAGTATTAATAGTTCCAGAAATATTCTTTTAGGATAACTAATAAATAAAAGCCTCTTCCCCGTGACTGCACATATATGTTTTTTTTTCTTCTCACCCGGCAACCATTGTTTTATAATAACTTACAAAAAACGTCGTACTAATATAAACTCTAGTCCGTGTAGAATGACACAATATAAAAACTATTTTTTAATTGAAAAATACATGGTTTATTTGTTTCTATGTTTGCTTTTGTTTTTATCTTTATTTTTGTTTTTTGTCTATGTTTTGTTTTGTTCTTGCTTTTTTCCCTCTTTACTTATTATTATATGTAAGACGGTATCCATTATAATAACATCAATGAAAATATACGTTACATACACATGGTAGTGTAATTGATGATACGTATGTTCATTTCATATAATTAATTTCATACAATGTCGTGTCACTTGGTGTGTGTGAACAAAATGAAGTTTATATTATAATATAATGCGCAATTGATTAGTGTCAATATAGCCCTCTTATAATCGTGGGTGATGTTAACGCATCTCTCTCACCTGGTCGTTATATTAGTATTGACCTGCGCCTTGAGCGCTCTGCAAAGTGGATATGTGCGCACTATTAAGTTCGTTTATTATTATTATTATTATTATTATTATTATTATTATTATTATTATTA
>WXZC020000218.1:0-14001 GCA_011317855.2 Paelopatides confundens
ACCAAGTGAATGTTAATCCATTAACGGAGACGTATTTCCAAACATAAACGGACACGGTAATACGGTTTACAGCGAAAAAATGAAACACAACATCTGAAAATAATTCTACAATCCAAAGTTAATTATAATAAAGTAATGGAGATATCAGGACAAATATAATAAAGGGATGATAATGGGGTTTACAATGAAAAAATCATTCATGAACCGCAACCAATGTACATCATATTATACCCCAAAGTGAATGACAATGAAGTAAAGGATACATCAACAAACATAATACAGGGATAGTAATGAGGCTTGTAACGAACAATCCCCTCGTCGTCTCCCTGCACACCATCTGGAATTATAACAAAGTAAAGGAAAGGTCACCCTATCATCATAAAGGGATATGATAATGAGTCATGCTTAAAATAAACAATCCCCTCCTTGTCCACCATCCACGCCATGTACAGCATTTTGAATTATAATAAAGTAAATGAAACATCATCCCTATAATCATAAAGGGATATGGTAATGATGTTTACAATGAACAATCCTCTCCTCGTCTTCACCCCGTGCACACCATTGTGAATTATAATACAGTAAAGGAAACGTGATCATATCATAAAGGAATATAATAATGAAGCTTACGATAAACAATTCCCTCCTCGTCCACCACCCACGTTCAACACATCAGTTTAAATTATAATAAAGTAAATTAGACACCACCTCTGGCAGCATAACGGGATATGCTAATGAGGCTTACAACGAACAATCCCATCCTCGTCCCCCACATCGTGCATATCATTTTAAATTGTAAAGTGAAGGAAACGTCACCCCTAGCATTAAAAAGGGCTATGATAATGAGGCTTACAATAAACAATCCCCTCCTCGTCACCCAGCCAACGCCATGCACATCATCGTGAATTATAATAAATAAATCCCTAGCTTCATAAATGTTGATGACAATGACACAATCACCTCCCTCTAGATTTCACCTTTTTATAACACCATATGTATCACATATGATTAAGTAAATAAGAAAAATAAACCGTGGCCACTATTTTATTTTACTAACACAAAGTAACAGGTTGTCCATTTGATTACAAAAATATTGCTCCAATGCATTCGCCAGTTCCTGTTTGCGCAAGTCGTGTGTAATCATGATATATTAAAATATTGAATATACGTATTAGTAAATATATACATATACATATGTAAAACGTGAATAGCAGTGTTGTAAAATCAAAGACTGGGCGTAAGTAATTATGACAATGTATTGCAGATAAATAGTCATCTCTATATAATGAAAACGGATAAATGAGAAGGACTTGAAGTGTATGTGATACATATCGTACTATACTGAATATAGTGTTATTACGGGAATGACAACAGGACACGATTCAGTATGTTCGCATGTGCGCATTTGTCAGCACTTGAGTAGTCAAACACGAAATTGTGCATACGTTCGGAGTAACACTTTCTTTTCAAACAAATCTGATTAAAGAGTGTCTGCCAATCTTAATATGGTATATTGAGGGTTTTTATATTTGTCCATTCCCTTCAATTATACACACTGTGTTATACTTGTTCATGGCTATAGTTATGGTTATAGTTATAGTTATTTTACGACGCTAAGCTGCCACATATACATGTTGGAAGCCGAAGTGGCCTTTAACTTACAATTCAAGTCAGGTGGCATTTTACATCCATTTTTGATAATCATAACTTTTGCAATTGTGGAGCATTAAACAAAGGAATTCCAGGTCCCCGGTAGTAATTCAAAATAATGACCAGTACCCGGTAGACATCTATTGTTGATGTTATTATTAAGGATGTGGTTATATTTGATTGTACAATATATTTAACAATTGAGTCCCAGTGTGAATCTGAAACTGACCCGTGTGTTTGTATTAACATCGCCTATCTATACTTACCCTGATCAACGTCTAATTTTCATGATTCCCCGAATCTTAGCTCAAATGGAGATACATTTAGTAATAGTGTATGCAGCTGGGGTTACGGTGGCCCATGCGCCGGTTATGTTGATTCAGTTTCCTCCAAAAATTTCGTTTTCATACGAATTTTAATTGATGAAAAACTTGTTTTTTTTTTACCTTTTGTTTTAAACCTTAAAGCTTCCCGTGTTTTAGTCAGTTCTTGGCCCAAGCTTTTAGCTTACTTAGTTATAATAAGCTTCTTACTATAAGCGGTGCTGTAATCTGTTTAACCTTAGGTTCCTCCATGCCTCGTAGATCCCGGTGCGGATCATTCCCTCGCTATAGTCCAGGACGGGAGTGGGAGTGGGACGGTCGCGCAACGGTTCAACATTGCGGCTTGGACCAGCGCGAGCCAGGCGGACGCGCACCAGGATAGTGAGATTCCACCACATTGGAGGGATCTTAGAGGGGGAGGGGGTTCCGACTCTATAGCCAACTTCGGCAGTGCAGGGAAGGACCCGACTCGATGCCATGGGCCTAAGGCGAAGGAGGATGGCAAAATGCGCTCCTCAAAGAGAGTGACAGCGAAAGCATCCACATATTCTCCTCAGCTAGGGGAATCCGAAGGTGGCCTTCCAGCACATTCAGAGCTTGTAACGGTTCTCGAGAAATCTCGAAACGAACCGACTCAGGCGTCGCCCTCGAACAAAACGAGAGACTCAGAGTTCGATATGTAAAACAAGGGGGCTCAGAATCTCCAGCGCGGCACCGAACACCTTACGGCTGCCATAACGTTGGAGCACAGCCCCCCAGCTGGGAGGGCAGCTAGGAGCAAGGCAAACATACACGAGTGACCCCGTTGCTCAGGAAGCAAGCAGCGGCTTTGCTTCATACAAGCAGCGGCTTTGCTCCATACTCCGCGTGCCCAGGATACACCCGCCCACTCTCTCTCCACCCACTCCTCCACCGGCTCCCGCGGGGTCCTCCTTTCCCCTCCCTAGCCAAGCGCCCCGAATCCTCCTCCTGTCCGAGCCAGAGGCCTTCCAGCGAGGGACGGCCCTGACTCAGGACCTCGTAGACCGAGTCGCGGGAATACTTATTTCCAAGCTCGGCTACGAGGTTCCCATGGACAAGCCTCTTCAGCACTCTGACTGAAACCTCAGTTCTACAAATGAAGCGGCAACGGAAGGCACACCGGCCTGACTCCAGATTGACGTAGAGTATGCCTCCAGGATCGAGGCCCTCGCGGACAGGAAGGCTTGGACTGCTCTCCATACACAGGAGAAGATGTTCCGAGTACCAGAGTAACATAGGCGATGATGTTCTGCCCCCATCCATCTCTGAGGAGACTTGCAGCAAGGTAAGGGCAGAGCAGGGTCTCATATCGGGGTTGTTCAGGGACCCGGTTACAACCATGACCATTTTACCACCGCCGCCTCTCTCTCTCTCTCTCTCGGGTGTGGCGCTTTCTGCGAAAGTCGCCCCCTCTCAGGAAAGTGGTCGCAGAAGAAGGGAGCTCAGGACATAAACGTGCTGGAGCTGGAGTCAGTGGCGAGGGCCTTCAGGCTCCTGACGGACCTAGTGCACGGCAAGTCGCTGACAGTTTTCATCGACAGTAGCGTACATCAAGCGGAAAGGAGTGACTCACTCCCGAGATTCTTTTGCGTGGTGTGGTCCCTTCTGATATGATGCCGACAGCAAAACATTTTCATCAGAGCTTCCCACATCGCGGGGAAGGACAACATGCACGCAGACGCGTTGTCAAGGGGTCGCGTGAATCAGGGAGAGTGGGAACTGGCACCCTTGTGGACGAAGATGTTGTTTTCTAACTTCTTCAGGTCCTACGCGACCGCGAACAATGCCAAGTTGCCAACATTCTGCTCCCGGACCTTCCATCCCCAGGTTTGGGCGACGTACGTAATGTCCCTCTCCTGTGACAGCCTGGACGTCTATGCGTTCCCGCTGTTCATGACTGTTCTTCCTCAGGTGACAATAGCGCCATGGTGCCCCTATTCAGGGACAAGTCCATTATCATACTCATTCCGCATACATTGGTACCTTCTTGGTCCATACACGCAGTTCTGCAGTGGCTCACGCGTCTCCCATTCGAACCCATGGCGCAGGCCTCGCTACCGGACTTAACTAACAAGACACTCGATCTTGTTGCGGCGGGTTCAGCTCGATGTATGTGCCTCCAAGCCCTTTCGGTGAAGCCAGGCCACGTGAGGTTCGAGCCGCATAGGGTCAGGTTTGTTTCCGGACCCATATTTTCTCCCAAAGAACCAAACCCTTGACTTCATCCCCGGGGACATCTTCATCCCCGAGATTAAGGGTTTCTCCTCCATCGCCGAGGACAAGTTATGGTGCCCTGTTAGAACCCTTACATGGTACCTACACATGGTGTGGCTCCTTCGGACATCTACCGGACTCTTCGTCCTCCATGACCATTTCGCGATGCCTGTCCGAAGTGATCTCCCGCATGCCCAAGGTAAAGCGCGTGCTCCCGGGACAAGCAGCGTCTAGAGTTCTTTTCGCAGGTGTGCCCCTATATGATACTCTGAATACAGGAACCTGGAGGACACCCTCTACTTTCGTCGCTTACTATGT
Organism: Paelopatides confundens; assembly: GCA_011317855.2. NCBI lineage: Eukaryota > Metazoa > Echinodermata > Holothuroidea > Aspidochirotida > Synallactidae > Paelopatides > Paelopatides confundens. Next base: position 4,527 of record WXZC020000218.1, read on the forward strand.
CTCGGATACCCTCGCCGCCGAGGCGGCCTTCGGCAGAGCTGCCCTGGCGCGCCATTCCCATCATTCGACCCGCCCGCATGTTCAGTGGTGCCATTCTGCAATTTAGATGTTGACCAGGGAAAGTATAGATAGTCAATGTAAGTTCCCCAAAACTTACTGGTTTGGGTATTTACGAGACTTTATACTTACCCCGGGCAACATCTAAATGACATGATTCCCTGAATCTTAGCTCAAATGGAGATACCTTTTTGTAATGATCTGTATCTCGAATTAAGAATACATCTCAGACCTGTCTTCCATGTATGTTGTACATAACAAAATTAGCTTTCACATGATATATTTCATTTTTTGGCGGGTTACCATGAACAAGTTTTGGGGGTGTGTCCTCGAAGATTTGTTTACATTTAAAACACTTCATGTTTTCATAGTCTTGCACGATTTCAAATAAATCTATATCAAGTTGGGAGCGCCCTTTTTTTGATGTAACCTGTCATTACGTAGTGTATGTTGAACCATATCAATCCATACCAAATGATCGGCCTGTATACAAACCGTTCCAGTTGACCCCACATATGGATCCACCCGTACTACTGGCATTACAATTAAAGTGCATAATGGACCCCATGTTCTGTTTTATGTTTCCGTACTGTAAACAGAACAACAAATGAAACTTGTTACCTTATTGCAAGTAAACGATACTTGTATCACAACTCTGTTACGATATAATGTTCGTTCGTCAAAACATTAGTACATGAACCAATAGTAAGCATAACTTTTCGACACCTATACTATACATGTAAGTCGAGGTGTAGAAGCAAGTGTACAATACTCAAGTTCCACCAATATAGTGTTACTACTCATAATAATGTTTTTTATATTGCGTATTACACACCCGATGATTGTAAAATAAAATAATTATGAAATTCGGTTTGATTTAAACTCCCGAGTTACCTCTTCATATATGAGAAAGTCTGATCAATAGTTGGCTCTTATTCAGATCGCGAGATGTAAATCTTAATCGACAATGGTGAAAGCTTGAAATCGTTTGGCTTTTGGCTTTTGGGGTGAATTGTATTTTGGTACCATTAATATCAGGGTAAATAGCAAAAGGGCAAAAATATGTTCATATGAGTAAACTGGGAGAATATTTCTTCAGAAGGGGGCAATCGGTCATCCAATTTTGTTTTATTAATACAAATATACACATACAATATTATAAAGTGTGGTTTTGGCATCAGTCCATAACCTTTGTGTCCTACGACCCCAAATACTTTTCTTCAAAATTCATCGAAAGTATTCTCTAAAACCCATCTTTGCTAAAAAAAAATGAAATAGAAAGTTGCTGGCATATGATGTTTAGTTAACATTATAATTGTGTGGTTTTATCCAGATGAGTGTGCATGACTTGCTGATAGGACTGCAAATTTTCGTTGATATCAGTCATGGTGGAGGGGGTATGGTAAGGAGAGGGGACGCCCTCCTCTCTGATAATAGTTTGCTTATATAAGGTGGCTTAGATGTGAAATGTTGCTACCATTTGTATCTCTTGAAGTACATTTAGGTTATAAAATTTTAATTTTTAAAGGAAAACGATTGATCATTTTTAGAAAGATAACATGTCTATGTAAGTTGGTGTACTGTTGATGCAAATTGGTGCTATCATTAACATATTTTTAAGTATATGTGTGTTCTTCATTTAATAAAATTTAAACATAGCTAAAGTGATGGAGGCGGGGCAGGGTATGTGGCAATTGAGATTGTTTTTTGTTTGTGATGGAAAATGGTGCTACTCGCATCTTTTAGGTGCACTTATTGTATATGGGCTATGTCATCACATATAATATCAATATATGGTATCAGTTTGCAACTATCAGAACAAAATGGTCCTGAATTAGGGGACATACATTGGTAAACTCACAGGCCAGTATGGCCAGCGAGTTATTGTAATCATGAGGCTGAAAATGTCGTCAATAGTTGAAATTCCCAGGTAGGACTGGCAGGGTGCCGTTCTAGAGCGCGAACGGCACGCGGGGTAAAATCGTTTGGGTCCCATTCCCGTATTGGTTTATAACGGAAACAGGACCCACATTGGGGGGGGGGGCTTAGCGGGTATATATGGAACCTAACAATAAAACGGACTACAACATATCAATTACGAAGAGAATATATAACTAAGTGTCTTACAAATGAACTAAAGAAAGGTAGCCCGAGGGGAAGGCAGATGAGGCACGCCAATACCCTTGGGGGAACCCATTAGGCACTAGAAAACCACAAGGGAGGAAAGGGAGGTGGGAGCGAAGAAAAAAATAGACAAAAACCATATATGGAAAAAGTCGTATAGACGTAGTGTGTTAGGCTATGAGTTCATGCTACTCCCGCTACAAGTTCGGCAACATACCACACCTAGGAACGAGGCCAATACATTTGGAAGAGATGTACTTAAGTTTGGGGCACTTAGAGGAGATACAATCCAGACCAACGGTCCGCAAGTATCCATAACACCCTTACAATACACATAATTCCGTACAGAAAAGTTAAGAATCTGAGAGAAAAGAAAGTTTGTTCATGGTTTCTATCATAGAAACCGTGTTCCTACACACAAATTGGAGAACATTGACGAAGGGCAGCATCGGGCGGGTCACCGAGGTGACCCCCGACCACACTGTTATCGCTCAATGAACCCCAATATGAGCAAAATCATGCACGTTAGATGTTCATCGGGGAAGTACAGAGAAGGCAATGTAAATAAGAAGTATAAACTTTTAACCTCCACGCAAGTCTATATGCGCGGCATTTTGCATGTTTTCTGACAGTGGACCGACATTATTCTTAGATGACCATTTGACCTCATATTTCTGAACACACCAAGTTTATATTAATTACTATATTGTTGCTGGCTAATGTATAAATTGGTAATGATGTAACATCTACACCACAGTAAACCTTATATTTGTCAAATCATTGTCTTGAAATCATTTGATTTTTTAATGTCACATGCATACCTACAGTACTGTGAACGTATAACTCCCGTAGAAATGCGTTGACATAGAATAATGGAATCAAACGTATAAAGACGTACACAAACGTGTTTGTGTACGTCTTTATACGTTTGATTCCATTATTCTACGTTTGTCTAGGTTAATCTGCGTTTGACCACCATACTGTATTTGTATTTGTTTACATTTATCTGCGTTTGTCTAGACTTCTCTATATTTGCCTACACTTATCTACGTCTGTATATAATACTCTACGTCTGTCTGTGATAGTGTACGTTCTTCTGCGTTCTACGCAAAAATTCTACGGGAGTTATACGTTCACAGTACTGTATACATCGATGGTGTTTAATAATCATACATTTCATACATGTTGATACATTCAAGTTTAAAGCGCTGGCAAATGTTGGTGGTGTAGATGTAGAAGGGCCATCATGTGGAGTTTGTTGTCACGATCTCTGCGCATATTTCGGATAATGATTTCCCAAAATACAGAGGAGTCATGCTTACCACTACCAGCATTACACCATGCTGACTGAAAATTTTAAAATAAATTTGAAATATTTTGGTACACTGACGATGTCAACATTTTCCCAATTTAGTAACATATTTTTAGCAGTACTTTGGTATAATCGACAGTACTAGAGATTACAGCCAGAATTACAAACACACACTGTAGTTTCGATGAGTGTACAGATGGTCATAACATGGATATCATCAACTAATAACTGAATATAGCCTGATATATGTGACCTGAAATGTCTGCGCACTGTAATTTGTAACGCTTCCATGCAAGACCACGGGAGCAACATTTTGCAAGTTTTCTAACAATGTGCCCAACTGGCGCTTAATTCCCGAACACCTCAAATGGACCACTACTTGTCAATAATTTGAGTATTTGGGGCAAAAATCAATGTAATACCACATGAGTAGCATTTTACATGTTGTCTAATAATGGGCTCAAATGACCGTTTATTCCCGGTTTGCCGAGGAAAACGCTAAACAAAAATGGCATGTTGATTCTCACGCGCTAAAACGAGTGAAGACTGTTTACTTCAATGGCGATGATGTTACAATCAAAATGACATATATAAAGAGGAAAAGCGAAATGGCGGCGTCGGTAATAATAATTACACGACTGAATTTACAAAGAAAAAAGTATATGATACTCACATATCCATGATCTCCTTTGCCATGACCAATTTCACATCACTCATGGAGCTGTAAAAGAAGCATAATGCATATCATTAAATGCATGTCCTTGCTGATGGACGATAGGTATTTACCTTCATCTTTTTGTCGACTGTGTGGCCTATTGTTTAAAGCATCCGCCTTGCAGCCGGGAGATTGGGAGTTCGATTCATGGCAGAGTCATTGCCAATACTTATACAAAAAGGACATACTGCTGTACTGCTGGGTGCTCAGCGTATCAGAGTGGGGCCAGTTGGGTGTCTGGATGTAAAATGCCACCCGACGTGAAGTGTTAGTTACAAGCCACAATGACCCAACATTCTTTTGTTGAATTACCATGTATACACGCCAATCAACAAACACATACATATTCAAATGTGAATGTATATGTGCATTGCCAAAAGAGGAAATATGTATATTAATAATTAATATTACTGAATTGTATGAAGCTTAAATGGGCCATCGCAAGAACCAAATTAGACAAACCTAACTTTTCCCATACCTCAAATTTCATGTGCTACTATTTAACCCTTTGGTAATCTTATAGACAATAGTTCATCGCAGGTGTGTATGATATGAGTTTTGTGTGTCACTCATAGGTTGTGTCACATTGCTTGGCAAGAATGTTCCATTAGAGCTGCATTTACATACTGAGAAGTGGCATTGTTTTATATTTCTTGGCTATTCAACATCAAACTACCTTCCAAGTACACAAACATATGGAGTATAATCCATATAAAGTAAGTTAAAAGCCACTTCGGCTTCCCACATGTATATGTGGCAGCTTAGCGTCGTAAAATAACTATACCTACCTACCATATGTGAAGTTATGTTATTGGAACATTGTTATTTGTGGAGTTGCATCCAATTGTGTAAATATGCCAAACTATTATATTTTTCTAAGTTTTGGCAATATTTCTAGATTATGTCTATACATAGCTAATCACCATGCTTAATACACTATATTGGATAAAAACATGTACATATATATATATAAACTGAACAGAATTACTTTGAAAACCCAGACACAATATTGCTGTCAAATGCAAATTAAAACATGTGCACATTGAAGTATGGAACTATGATATTGTAAGTATACAGTTGATGTGTAATACATGCAGTAGTTACTAAATATTGACATGTCCTGTCAGTTTTTTCCATGAATTTGCACAGTTTGTGTCTTTCTGAGCTTGATGTGCAGTAGCTATGGTGAACAAAACAGAATCAAATCATACAGTACCCAATCAGACTAGTTATCAACATAATAATCTCTGGAGGTTGAACCACAACCTTCTCCAAACTCTGTTGATTTGGCATGGATATTATGAGATTCATAGTAATCACTGGATGTTAAGGAACAAATATGCCGATTGACACCATGGTACGACACGCGCTATTCACAACATGTCTGTTGTGCCCCTATCATAATAATGCATGTACCCTTTTTCTGAAACTAGAGGTCTGTGCCATTTATTTAATAATGCATGATTTAAGTTATTTTGCTTGGAAATAATGAGGTTCATTACCTCTGGAGGTTGAACTACAACGTTTTCCAAACTATGTTGAATTGGCATGAACATGGTGATGTTCATAATAATATATGGAGGTTGAACTACAACCTTCTTCACAGTCTGCTGATTTGCCATGGCAATGATGAGATTCATTATAACCTCTGGGGATTGAACAACAACATTCTCAAAACTCTGTTGATTTGGCATGGAAATAATGAGGTTCATAGTAATGTGCGGATGTTGAGCCACAACCTTCTCCAAACTATGTTGAGTTGGCATGTAAATGGTGAGGTTCATAATACTATCTGGAGGTTGAACCACAACCTTCTCCAAACTCTGGCGATTTGGCATGGAAATGATGAGGTTCGTACTAATAACTGGAGGTTGAACCACAACCTTCTCCAAACTCTGTTGATTTTGCATGGAAATGATGAGGTTCATAATAATCTCTGGAGGTGGAGCCAAGAACTTCTCTAAACTATGTTGATTTAACATTGACATGATGATGTTCATAATACTGTCTGGTGTTTGAACCACAACCTTCTCCATGCATTCTGTTATCCTTTATAATAATCATACAATAGTGTAACAACGTGTTAAGGAACAAATAGGCCGATGGACACCATGTTACGACGCCCGCTATTCACAACATATCTGATGTCCCCCTACCATAATAATGTATCTACCAATTTTCTGAAACTAGATGTCTGTGCTATTAACTCAATAACACAAAATATTACTGTTTATTAAATTAATTCTCATTCTCTCTCTAACTCTCTTGAACAGTTTTGCGTCCGTTTTTCCCAAGTAATTGAAAATATTCCTATTGAAGCATACAATACAATACTTACTGTTTGCCATGGCATTCTATGAGGTGTGAAACAAGGGTGTTCACAATTTTTTTCGAGACTTGAATGCATGCACCCTTGTCTCCATTTCTTCGACTAAAGTTTCACGACCTGAACTAGTTTCAATTATTGCTTGTATGTTCTACTAAATGGAAATGAAAAAGTATGGAAGTATATATCTTGTAATGCTGTGTTGCCTAGTGGTTAGAGCATCCGCCTTGTAGCCGGGAGGTTGGGAGTTCGATTCCTGGCCGAGTCATTGCCAATACTCTAAAAAAGGACATACTGCTGTACTGATGGATGTTTAGCGTTGAAAATATCGGAGTGGGGCCAGTTGTGGTATGAATGTAACCCCCCTTGTGATGATGGTTGCCCGTCAGGGAAGGGCTTCCGAAGCATAACAATTCTGCGAGAGAAAAAAATGGTGATCATACCAGATCATCGAACGTTTAACCCCGTCAATTATGGGAAAAACGGACGTAAAACCGTTAAGAGAGAGACAGAGTTTCTTAATTCTTTATTTATGTTTTCCCAAAACTTATATATATACTCACCTGGTAGAACAGCCTAGCCATATAAATGACCATTTCTGACCGTGATTGAACTGCTATACAGATATTTGCAGTAAACCTAGCATTATGCCTGAAAATCCCCATCCAAGTTTCATCAGATTATATCAAAGAATGTCAAGAAAAAGCAGTTTTTTACTAATTGTTCAATGATGACTTCCCATGACTACTATATGACATTGAACCTCAAAATCTCCACGATTTACTGTACCTGGTTGATGTAATATTCTGTATATGAATTATGATCAAACATGACAAGCTCGGTTTGCTGAAGGATTCTAGGTCAATTGAGTGTTAGGCTACAATTTCGGGAACGGGCCCTTTATAGAAAAATCAAACAAATAAAGTTAACCATTTACACCGTAAAGTGTACTTTATGACTGCTCTTACAATCCCACAACCCTTCAGGATAATAATAGGAATATGTGTGTGTTCACACTGGCAAGGTCACATTATACCACAATTCCATTCTATTGTTTACATATCCCGCTGTAAACGAAATTGTTATGGGTCTGCCGTCAGGAAGATGTTCCACCGATTTTGTATAAAATCGACGGTCAACACCATATGATAAGCCAAATAGACGTTATGCATGTAAGACATACTTAAAAGCAAACAATGAAAGAATAGGTCCAAAGAAGACAAAAAACAGTGTCATAGATGACCTAGGGCCACTCTCCTCTGAAAGTGTCATGCCGTGGTATGGGTGAAGACAAAGTCCCAAGTTCACTGATATAGCTAGAAAACCTGCCGCTACACTGTCAGCTCCATGAATGTGACATATGTTATCCAATATAGCTAGAGGTTGGGTATCAGTCACTATTGTAGTGTTAATAGTTGCCAGATCAGCTAGTTTTTTCCAGGATTAAGTGTTATTGAGGTATATGTAGGGAAGAGAGATTAACACCCCAAATGAACCACCTACTAAATAATGAGCAACTTTGATGAATACCCATTTTTTTTTGTGGAAGAAGAACAATTAGGAGCATTTTTAATAATTTGAGGTTCATCTATCTGTTTTCAATTATATATTGCTGTTCTGAGACAACAATCGGAATATTTCGGCCAGCCTATTCATGTTTTGTACCTTATTCCAATAACAAGTTAGTAGTATCCATATTTAGTGGAAATCACAGAAGCAACTTTCTTGCATTGTACATTTCATTTAATTTTGACAGCCGTAACTACCGGACCGCTTGTGTTCGAAACCTTAACATGTATGTAAGTTACATGCCATGTTGTGTATAATGAGACATTCTTTGGGATATTTTCAGAAATTGGTTTCATTTGACACAACACAGAAAAAAACTTACATAGTCTTCTTATGGGCAGTATGAGGTTGAACAAGTGTTAAAGGCTCCATCATGGATGCCTTACGGGCATTAACTGGTAAAGTAGTTGTACATGTACTAGCCTCTGTTTCTCCAACATATTTATCAATGTCATCCATTTCTGAAATGGTGGAGATATATGATAGGGCACATTCTTGCTTTATCCTCTGAAAACAAAATACAGTGATATAGCATTACTTATTGTTCACACAATTTTTACATTTTGACCTGCACCCAAAATAGGGGGCTTGTTCTCACTAAGGTGAATCTACGTACTAACCAGGAATGTAAAAATTGCAATGAGGTTTCGATGGTATATAATATGTTGGAACAGTATATATGATCATCAATAGTAAAATGAAATATATTTTGCACAGAATTGTACTTGTTCTTGGTATGAGGCATCCACATGTTATGTAAACATCCTGTCCAAGCTTCCCCTTCATGACCTAAAACAGTAAGTTCATGTATGAGATATATCCATGCTCTCCTTATTGAGATACCGTTTCACTTCCTGAGCTCAATATCGGACATCTATATATCAATGATAATTGACCAAGCTTCCCTTCTTGTGATATCGGGATTACTAGGTGTTCACATTTTGCTCTATGGTGAACTCAAGTGACATTTGACTTCCATGAAAAATAATATACGTATTGTACTCATTCTGTGTCATCCACGTGCAAGGTATGATAAGTCCATGCTTCCATTTTTGACATTATTACATTGGACCTTAACGAAAATGGTGTCACACACATACATGCACACATATGACATCATCACTGCAAAGGTTATGATATCATCAAAACAAAAAATGACATTTGACACGGACAAGCCAACGTGTCGCACAAACAGGTCATCATGACTACCTACATATATATTCATTGAGCCTTTGCAATTAAGGAATACAAATGGTGGGCATAAGTGGGTGGGAATCACACACTGATCACTGATGCAGCCGGGAGGTTCGGGGTTCGATTCCTGGCCGAGTCATTGCCAAGACTTTAAAAGTGACCTACTCATGTAATGCTG
>WXZC020000219.1:0-13994 GCA_011317855.2 Paelopatides confundens
GGGGGTCTAGGGGGAGGAGTCCATATTTTTCATGTAAGCGGACTTATATGCAAAATGGTGCTATCATTTGCATATTTTAAGTATATTATGTTCTATAATTTTTCATTTCTTCCATTTCTTAGTAACACATTATACATTTTGTGAACATTTGCAAATCAGAACATATAGCTTAGATGCAAAATGGTGCTATCATTTGCAAGTATATTTACGTTCTACCCTTTTGATTTTTTTTAAATAAATAGGTTGATATTTTTTGAAAATATTGTCCCTGCATTAATACAGTAAAATAGCATAATGATTTTGAATAATCCTTTTTACCAATTCAGACAAAGTCTGAATTTTATGTTGTTTTGACACCTGTATAAACAATACATCTGAGGGGTTTGGTTGTGGGTCGTTTTACGACCCTTCCGGGGTCCCCTCAAAAAGCATGGATGGTCCCAATGTGTCTTTGGGTCAACTCCCATATTTCACACACTCGGTGATTTGTGGAGGAGCTTAAACGCAAAATGGTGCTACATTTTGCAATTGTTGGAGTAAGAAACGTTTTGAACAACCAGGAAAAATGTTTATATTTTATTTTTACTCACCTGGGGGTACGGTGGCAGGTAATTTGGCGGAGGGGCCATCCCCTCCCATACAAGTGCCACCATGTGGCTATCTTACTGGCTTGAATCCGATTCACGACACCCAGAGCCAGAAACAAGTCCGAGTCCAAGACAACCCGCGTCAGTAGAAAAATCGACTCGATTCCTGACTTGGGTACTACAGCCCTGCCGAATAGTACCAAACATTCAGTCAAACAGACCAAACATGGTAATGTCTAGGAACTGCGAACTATTAACAAATATAGTATTTCATCGGTGAATGTGTTCACCCTTTATTGGATCAACTAAGTCAAAGAAAAGGAAAAACATTTATTTTTATAACTTGCATTGCCCTCAGTTTGGTGACAAGCCAAACTAATTAAAAGTTCGTTTTGTTTTCTCAGTTCCTCGAGGATCTTGGTTTGATAGCGTTCTAGGTTGGTGGACCAAACGAAACGAACCAAATGTCCTGTTTTTAAAATACGAAGACATGCAGAGGGTATGATCTAACATTAATTATAAACTATTTAAAAGGATTTATTAGTGCGTTTGAAATAACTACATACGAACATGAATTTTCCGGACATCACGATGTCCATATATTTAAAAAAAGAAAAGAAAATCATATTTACAACACTGTAGTGTAGTGTGACATTGTAATATGTTTATTATCAGTCACGGCAGATTTATGTATAGTATTGAATTTTAGTAGGGGCGTAGGGGCGGAGGGGATAAACAGGCATTGTGGACATTTTTTTGAAAACTGTATACCAATGTTATCAAATTGTAGTGTAATGTAATGTGTTGTTTCACAAACTTGGATATACAGAGGAATGTATAATATAAGTCTTCATATTTACTGGCATACGTGTATATTTTGACAATGCTAGGAGGGGGATCCCCCGTACGCCCCTCTGTATATGTCACTAGTGTCGAAGAGTATTGTTGTCGGCGTCGCCATTTTGTTTTATTATTACGGAGTTCGCCATCTTTTTTCCTCTCTTCGATAGGCTCCTTTTTGATCTCATAGCGCCTTTGTATTAAGCCGTTTTAAGTTCGCCATTTTGTTTCTTCTCTTCGATAGGCTCCTTTTTGATCGCATATCGCCTTTGAGTTCAGCCGTCCTTTTAACGCGCGGGAAACCACAAACAGTTCCGTTCCCAGCCTTCATATGGTCATAACTTGCCCTTAGCAATAACTAGTTCAATCTAGTTTAGTTTATGCAGATGTAGTTTCATAAATTGCGTGCTTGCTTGGGTAATACGCCCACATCTGGTTGATTCGATTATAAAACGAGCACACGTGGTTTTCCCTGACACACAATATGTGAGAACGCGCAGAGAAAAACGATAGAGAGTTGGCAGAGGGTTGACACAAACAGAGATACGAGAGACACCGCAGCGAATGCACGATATTTAGGGCAGTACCCGAACGTTTAACAGTGAAAGTGAGCGTAGCCAAAACATGGCTAGGCGTTACTAGGCTCATTTTTAAGCCTACCAAGCTAAACATAGATGTTCGCAAGGATTCACACTTTTAGAATGCGTGAAAGTAAATTAAACTATTGCTGTCATCATGCTTGATTTTATACTGAAACAGTTGTTTCAGCTGGAACGATTTGTAGTCGAGAAGATTGTTAATGTAAATTGAACGAGAGAATTAAATTGAACGAGAAGAATACACACAAGAAGCCTTATCACAGTAACTGTGTTATCATTGTTTGTTTCGTTTATTGGTGTGAACTGTGTAACAAAAACCAACTGAACCCAGCCTGACGAGTATCTATCCGACAAGGCCGCCAAACTAAGCTAGCACCACATTACATCTACATGACTATCAACCCCGAGGCAGTCGAATTACTACACAACATGGATCCCAACATCGGGACGAAAGAAACACTTCACAACATTGCACCCAACCATGGGGCGTTCGAAACATTTCACAACACTAGATAGAAATCTGTTTAAACCGTGATTTACTATTGTGATGACAATCAACGCTCTATCTGTACAATGGAAGTACTGCTCTAATAAGAACGGGTTCAATTTTAGCAATGGTGCCCATAACAATGTTAGTTTCTGTGACCTCATGTTCTTCTTTGTTTTAAAAGTACTATACAGTAACAGTATTACGCAGTTGCGAATGTCTGTAGCATAATCCAAGATCCAGAAGATATACATTGTTTTATATATGGAAAGTTGGGGAATGCTGTTTCAAATTGGCAATGATCAGTCGTCGTCTAGTTATTTACTTTCTATAGATTATCAATGTTTCGCAGTGATTGAACCTGTACTTTGAATCACTCTGGCTTCTATGTATGCTGTATTTTGTAATGGTATTTCATATAGCATATGTATATAGGTCCTATGAATGTAATTGTTTTTGTTCTTATCTGACTATAGGATTTACGTTCTTCAGTGGTACAGATTGCCGAATTTCTTGAGCGGCCTTTAACAGATGAGGCCATAGACGACATTGTGATCAAGTCATCGTTCGACGCCATGAAGAAAGATCCAACAGTGAATCCGGATGGTTTGATGCGCTCTTTTAAAACAAATGCCAATGACACTCGTTCCTTCCTTAGAAAAGGTGACTTTATATAATATTGTTAGCCGATATGTTTGCCTGTATATAAATGAAACCACCACCCATCCTGGCTCCTCGCTCTCCCAGAACAAACTTCCAATCAACATTTCTCGCAGGACATATTTCCCCGATACATCCCTTACAAAACGAATTAATAGAGGTCTATATGAAACATTCTATAGAATGTCTATATCTATAAGATTTATATATATATATAATTCTATATAATTTCTATAAGATTTTTTATAGAATATCTATAAAATGTTATATTGCATCTCTATACTTTCTATAGACTTTCTATAAAATTCCCTAACTATCATTCCGCTACCCCTCTCCTCTCTCTTTTCACTGTAAGAAGTATGGTGGAACTTTGTATTTTCATTACCTGAATCCTTATAAAATGTCTCTACAATTTCCCAACTTCTTCAGTGCACAAACCCCCGAAACAATTTACACCTACCTACTTTCATTAAGCATAACCACATATAGTCTATATTATTCTGGGTAATTCAGACACATTCAATGAGTTATCCTTACAACATTATAGACTCATTTTATAATCGCTATATAATATATATATAATAATATATTTCCTTTTCTTCAGGAAGTAATTATTATTGAAACACAGTAAATTTCCTCCATAATTCCTATAGAGGTTAGAAAAATATATATATATTTCTACACTTCTGTAGATTACATGTAAGATCATATAATTATTCTATATATTCTATATATTCTATATATTATATAGAAACTCTTGATTAATGCGCACGGTGTTGTAGCACATATATATATACATCATGGGTGTCTGTAATTTATGCAAAGACTATGGGTTTTTATAGAGTTATATATAACTCTATAGAACTTTTTCTAAATGTCTAATGTTTCTGTAGCATTGTATGGAATTCCATGAAACTTTTTTGTTATGTATCATATAACAGGGTACAGTCTAAACCGATATAGGCCATGTGGTCATACAAACAATGCAACGCAGTTTTAGTTTCAGTTCAACAATTGAAATGTCTCCAGTTCGAACTGGTTCCAGTCCAAAATCAAGTTCGAACTGTGGCTCATGAATATTCATTCATAGGTGTGCGAATTACCCAAAATTATGTGGGCTAAATGTAACATAAGTTTTTAGTGCTTAATTAGAGAATGTAGGTGTATAATTACATTTAATTGTTTTTAGGTTTATTGCACTGGATATAATATCATATATGTAGTGTGTGTATAGTACTGTTGTTCATGTGTACATTAAAATAAATGTACTACTATAACTGGAACCAGTTGGATTTTAACTGGTTCCAGTCCAACCTTACAGTGTGAACTGGTTCCAGTCTAAACTCCAGTTGGAACTGTTTTTTTAACTGGAATTTACATATGTCCTTCCGTTGTCCCTGCGTGAGTTTATTCTTTTTGAGAGTACTGCAGCTGATTTGTCTTCGTTTAAGTATTTTGCATGTTTACTAGCATCCAAGAACATACGACGTTGTTAGTTCATATATCGCAAAACTCAATCATTATTAAAATATTGTGCGTTTGCGTAAACACATAGTAGCATATATATTATCATATGTGATGGAATCCGAGCATCGATCATCCATCATTTGCAAGTTAATATTAACACAAAATATGTCAATTTGCAATCATCATTATTTATGTGTATCCATATATACATATCCGGTTGGAGAGTGGAATCCATATTTCACGGTATTCCAGGATGAAATATTTGACGCATGCATATAGTGACGATAGTTATTCTCCGCTCCCATTAAGTGTCATATACACATCTATCTATATAATGACGGTGTGTGTGGATATATAGTAATGATTAGTCTAAAACTATACAAAGTTTACATTGATATAATTTACTTTCCAAATTTATACGATGTAGGCAATTACTTTGTTGCACGAGATCACCTGGTATTCTGTTTTGTTAATAGTATTATTAGGTTTCTAAAATATAAAACAATTGTAGTCGCTTTCCAAAAAAAAACATACTACGGGGTTATCGTAATAATCACGTTTCATATGTTCCATGCCTCACAGCTTCGATCAAGGTTCCCATACCTACTATACGTACGTACGTTTGTGTTAATCGGTTTGTGACATGAAGCTGAAATCACGTCTACAGAATAAAATATTATTCGTGAGACGGTAGGTAGAGAAAGTAAAACAGACTGATGGGACTTGTGCACCAGTACAAATATTATACCATGATTGTATTGAGGACAGGAGACTGATGGGAGTTGTGCACCAGTATAATTATTATACAATGATTGTATTGAGGACAGGATAGTTTCCATCCGTGTTTTTTCTTGGTATACATTATATGGTGTGATGCATCCAATATTAACTGTCCATCGTAAGTTAGAACTACGGTACACACAAATGCCAAATTGAAGTCATCCGTCACTATTTTGTCAATTTACAGGTCAGGTTGGAGATTGGAAAAATTATTTCACGGTAGCACAGAATGAAGAATTTGACGCCATCTATGAGGAGAAGATGAAAGGCTCAGGGCTGGTATTAGACTTCACTCTGGATTGATCATCATTATATACTAGGGAAACTATTTCATCAAACATATATTTAAAATTGGCTGTAAATTATAATATTAATGATGAATGAATCATATGGAAAAGAACTGTTGCCGCATTGTCATTGTGTTTGGAACAGCCTGGATTAATCAGCCAGGTCTGGTTGCATGGATTAAATTATGTTGAGATCACACACTTGATATGTAAACAAACATTTCGCCAGATGTATTCGTCTTCAGAAAATTGCACTGTAAGGACATTATACTCATATAAAAGTCAGTAGTATATGCGGCGTTCTAAGTATAACGACAATATTGAAATGCTGCATTATTAGGCAAAACAACTCTTGTTGGTATCCAGTGCCAAGTTTTGAAGAAGAAAGGCTGGCGGGATTTCTCTTTTCTTCAAAATACATGGGGGCGATGTTTTAAGGCTACAGTTATAGTTTTGAAGCTAATTGGTACAACAATATCTTTGAAATAATAATTGACCCTCAATTCTCTGATGAGTAATACATATTATCTCCTCTTACTTTTCTTGTTTATAAGGCTAAACTATTTCCTTGGCTAAGCTGCCACATATACATGTGGGAAGTCGAGGTGTCTTGTAACTTACACTTCACACGTCGGGTGGCATTTTACATCCAGACACCCAACTGGTCCACTCTGATACTTTAACGCTAAGCACCCCAGCAATACCAGCAATAGGTCAATTTTTAAAGTCTTGGCAATGACTCGGCCAGGAATCGAACTCAAAACCTGCAAGGCGGATGCTCTAACCACTAGGCAACACATTTGACACTTACATTGTATTAAACCAAATTCGTTGATGAACTGCTATGTTAATATAATCCACATTTAGTTATCATCTTGATGAGTCCTTAAATATGACCATAATATAACTACAACGACGACGACAACAAATCGCACACACACACACAAACAATTTGAGGGTCAATCTACGGTTATATTTTAGCCACAATCTGTGCATTTGAGACGCTGCAGCTTTAATAATTGTATATTGTAAAGTTGATTTATTTGCCAATGTACTACTACTATGGTGTTCATAATTTGCGACGATAAAGAGAACAAACATTTTCATCATGTGTGGTTTTCATTTTATGAATCCACAATATCGGGTACGCGCGTTACGAAAAAAAGACTTGTGCAAAAAATCCTAAGTCTCCTCATATTACAAATATATTGAAGAATGAAAGAGAGATTACGTGTGTTATGCATATATGGTGTTATTACCTCTATATATGGCAATCATGTTAAAGTTCTTAATTATGTATCTCGTTATTGTCCAATTAGTCGGTTACTCGCATTACGGTTACTCGCGTTACACTTAGTCCATGACTCTATATGCAAACTTTGGAAATACATAGACAGCAGCAACATGTATTGAATTCAACTATTAAAATATACACAACGCATGAACTAGGAAATGAAGATACTGTAGTCACAATTTTTAACTTTAACAGTATGTTCATTATAGTCAAAGCTCATTAATAAACTTGAATTTTCCACAGCTCTTTCCACGTATTCTACTGTATTTTATATAATTTAACGATTCTTCCTTTTGGCTCCAATACCAGTTGATGTATTATGCAACATGGGTTAATCATATTATCCAGGGTATCAACAATACCACTTTTGTGAGAGGATTGTAATGGGAAATATATGTTCTAAGACATGTGTTTTGGAAATTAACTACTCTAAATTTAATAGCTGATGCAATTATATTAGTACACTCCCAATTATCAGCCTTCCTTTACGAATCCTTAACTATGATTATATTATAACTACAAACAGCGGCGTCGACAAACCTTGGCACACACAAACAACTGGGGTTTTCATAGTTGTAATCAGTATTTTATACTCATGACAAGTACAATATAAACTAAACCGGCTTGCCCTAGTTGTATAATTTGCCAAGGTGATATATTGGTGTAGTCTCTGTTACACAATGTATCAAACCAATAAATGCCAGTATTTTATATCATTAGCCCAATGAGTTTCTATTTTTATATTATTTGCAGTATATATTTGTTAAACTTCATACATCGTTATTCCTTAGGAATATTGCAATATTATTGTTGTTAATAATATACAGTACCGTAAGTATGCGACCATCGGAACAGCTCAATAATGTCATGGTTAATGTGGTGTTGAATTGTCAGTTATGTCACAATCAATGAATCGGCCAAAATTATTTATAACAAACTATTGCAATATACGTTAACTTTTTAGCTGTTGAAATCAACTGAAATATTAAAAACAACAATTCTGGACATATCGCTGGTCTAGCGAGCGTCAGCGATATTGCTACAAATGTCCTCGCTCTACACGAGTCTACCGATATTGTAATTACAAAATGAGTTAAAATACCAGAGATGTGCCATCAAGTAAGTAAACGTTTAGGTTTTGCTCCAATTAAAAGCTCTAAAATAAAACTTTTATTTAATTCATTTAAGGATATCTTCAAATCGAATTAAAAATATCTTCAAATTGAGTTACAGGTATTTGTAAATTAATTGAAGATATCTTGAATTAATTTACAGATAGATATCATTACATGATTTAAAGAGATTTTTAATCATTTTAAAATATCTTTCATTTAAATATATATTTAATTTATTTTATTTATTTTTAACAATTGTCTGGAAAACGTTGAAATAATATGGATTTCAACAATTCGCAATAAAAATTTAAAATATTTATTTCTGCTCTGATTGAGTTGTAATTTTGCCATTTTGTTTTAAATGATCAAATATAAAATGGAACAATTCATTAATTCTCCGTAAAATGTCAACTTCTCATGCAGAGAGCAAGTGAATGAATAGTTTGTATAAAATTGTTAAATTGTAAAATTCATAGAAAGTGAGTAATATATCATTGATTTGTAAAATGTTAAATTGTCAAGATCCAAGAGGTAATAAGTTCGACAATGTTCTACATTTTTCTACGTTTACATATAAGTAATCAATTCAAGTTATTTAAGTGAAAATTTTGACTACACTGTAACGTTTTCATATCCATGGATTGCTTATACTATATTATTATCATTACTATAATTATTAATATTATTATTTGAGGGGTGGGGCGCTTTCTTACATATAATATATGTTGTATGTGTATCCAAAGTAATACCCCGTCGTGTCCCTAAATGAAATTTGCCATGCAAAAAATCATACAAGGTAACCTACCTAGTTAGTGTAACCCTTCCTTTGTTCAGCCGTGTTACTTCACTTACCTCTTTACACCAGGGGGCAGATAATATTATATGCGGGGATTAATCTTGTATTAGGAGTTATGATGGTGATACGACCACTATTATACTCATATTGTATGTACAACTGTATATGATCGTTCAATCACAGGAACTTCCTTGTTTTTTTTTCAAACATATTTCTCGTTGCCAAAGTTTGATGCTGCTTTAACTGTATCCCAAACTAGCTAGTATGATATTCATTAAGTATGGCCTCAAACGTGGCTTTCATTAGAGCAAATTAGAGTGCGAGGAAAAAAAAATCGGGAACGAGGAATTCACTTATTTCTACCATCTGCTCTCTGACGTAGGGAGGTAATTGAAATAAACACAGCGACTAAGGAATGGTTACCATGAGTAGTAACCTACCATGCTCATGTAGTTTGAATAACTATACTGCAGTATTGATTCGGTCGCCACATGAAAAGCTCGAAGAAAGCAAAATTATGTGGTAATATTCTTTATTTGGCAAAATATCCAATACGAATACAAAACCGTATGTCACGTTGAATTGTTATCGTTATTATGTACTACATAGTCAGATGAAGAGGTTATGGTGACGGATGGGAAAGTTGAAATATCGGGAAGAATGAATCATTCATTTATACGGGCCTAACGAGACGATTAAAAAGGTTATTACGTGTAAATCCTATATTGTAACACAATTTATTTCATTTTTAATGACAAACTTATCAGTGCCGTGTACAGGCGGGGTTCAGTATGCGCACGCCTATTATAGGATTTTTTCAAAGATTTATATAGATTTTACTAAAAATAAAAATGGTATAACAGTAATGTACTTTAAAAGATACAAATGTTAGCAAAAATTTGTATCTAATCCCTCTTAAATCAACCAAAAAAAAATCAAACGCCACACGCCTCTAAGGGAGGGGAGGCGCCAGTGTGGCCTTTAAGATTCATTGTTCATGTAAGATGCAAAGTGGTGCTATTATTTGCATTTTTTAAAGGAAAATTATGTTCTTTAATTTTTCTATTTTGTGAAAACTTTTTATATTTGGGGACAAAATTTTAAGAGGGAGGGCGTCTGTCCCCCGCCCACCGCCCTCTGTAAACGCAACTGCATTACAGAAGCTGATGTGGTATTCATAACAAGAAACTCTTTTCAATTTTCTACTGACAACTCCCTACGTCCTTCATAAAAAAATCGAGTGGATAAAGAGGAAATCACCTGGTAATAGCATACGAACTAATTCTTCTTTGTTAGATAACACCTCAGAAATGGCCTTGGTGCTCAGCGTTAAAGCACAGGGTGGGGTTTGCTGGAATGTCCAGCGTTACTTGAGTTCCCATTGGACATAGTAGGCAATAATGCCAGTGTAAAAACATATATATATAAGCTAAACATTCCCCAACCATTATACCCACCACACAAAGCGCACAAAACACCATATCCGCCCCCTTCGCCAATGCCTCTAGCTCTACCACTGAGGAGAAGGGAGGTTTCCCCCTCCCATTTATATGAACATTTTCAATTTTGGAGCAAGTTTAGATGAAGCAAAATCTGAACGTTTATTTTAAAACATAACTCATTTGATAATATATATTTTAACTCATTTGATAATTTGCAATTCAGCTATAGTCTCGCGTATTATATATGATACATATACGTCTAGCAACATGGCTGAAACTTGGCTTAGAAAATATAGCGACATTTTGTATTTTTGGAGCTTTAAATGGAACAAAATCTGAACGTTAGTTTTGAATCACAGCTCTGATATTTTGACATATTTTGTAATTTGAAATGTAACTAGTCTCTTGTAGATATGTCTATCAATATAACTGAGACTTGGACTCATGTCCGTTACTAAGGACGGCCGTCTTGAGTCTGGGAGGAGTACCAACAAAGCTCAATTGTTCCGACAAAAATTCACAATTATCGATAACGCCAAAACTTTCAAAAATACAATGACAATTCATTTCTGACCAATCAACGCATTAGCGAGTTTTGGTCTCCGTAAGTGGGGGGGGGGGAACTACTACTTTGGGATGAAATTTTGTTCTGATATTTGGCTATGACTGATCCAAGGGGATGGGTATCAAGAGAGAAGGACTTTTAAAATTGAATATTTAAGCTCTACTACCTGCAAAATGGTGCTCTATATAATGGTACGTATGCAAGAGTGTTGAAAGTTAAAAATTCAAATTGTAATGTATTGCATTACTGAGTAAGTAAGTTCATTCCACAAACTATGAGGATTTTCGTTGACCTATTTTGCTTTGAGAGGAGTAAAACAAAATGCGGAAAAGTACTTATAAATATTCTGTCATTGTTGAAATATAGAATTTTAATATTTGTCTGACTTTATTGTATCATCCCGTCTTCACCCATTTCCAGACGTACTGTATATCTTCTGCAGGACACTAAGTAATTTTGCCCTGAATGGATATTGGCTTGTACAATAACAACTCGTTGAATTTATTAGTTCTTACTCCTGGAAAATTATATGAAAGGGACTCTAATAAAACAAAATTGAAAATAAAATATATTACAACATGATGATCAATACGTATATCATAGTTATATGTACCTCATATGATCTAAAGCAAAGCTTAAAACATGTAGTTTATGGGACCAATTTATGTTCATACTAAGTTGGAGGGTATCATCATCTTTGTATGGGTGATGCTGCATTTGTCTACGTCAGGTAGAAGCCACCAGAATATACCACGGTAGTCGTTGTACTGGTAGTCGCCGTTCAGATTAGCAAGTCCACAGCAGTGGTAGCTACTGGTATGGCTTCCATCGTGTTGAAAACCGATGCAAATATCATTATGTGTGCAATAAAGATCTACATCATACCACCACCCCCAGACGTGTTTATTTGCACAAATAAAGAAACTCGAATCGTTGCTGTCTTGATCGTTTGTGCTGAATTGTTGTCCCGAATTGTAAGACATACTTTCACCTGAAATTGATATCAAATTCATCAATAACACGTACATAAAACATATGTCGTTATGTAGCTCTGTATAGCTATGTGTTCGTATTGCTGGTGAATGAGGGTTTTTTCATTGATCATGTTGTTATAAAATGTATAAATCATTAACAACTTTAAACGGAAATAACTTAGCGTATTTAGCCTTCAAACATAATTAAAAAATAATTGCACCATTATATAAAAGCGACACTATATAATCTGATGATACTAGATTTGTTTTCCAAAATTGTGATTGTAGCTTTCTGAATAGTGTATATCTGCACGGAAACCGCAAAATGGGTCATAATATTATAGAGGCATTTATATTTATTATGTATACAAATACAAGTATGGTAAAGTGACAGCATTTTTGTGAGTTAAAGTTTGTGCATGTTAATATGTTTAATGGGAACTTTTGTTTTCATCCCAGTATCAAAAACCTTTTTATGTCATTCAATCAATGTGTGTTATTCTCTAAAACTGACGCAGAATTAGGGGAAGTATTTAATATTGCACCACTTTTGTAATTTAGACAGCGTTCAAATCTTAGCAATATGTTAGTAAAGCCAAAATTATGTGATCATTACACGCACAGGCAACTCACATTATAATAAACCACGTTTCCACATTTGTACAGTATCCCCCATGACCCCTCCATGTACTAAACTTATATTATATCCAGATAAATATAACTGACTCTTCTTCTTCTTCTTCTACGGTTTTACGTCCGTTTTTCCCATTATACGGGGTTAGACGTTCGATGATCTGGTGTGATCACCATTTTGACTCTGCCAGTGTTATATATTTACTCTTTTGTAAGCACTGTACAGAGAGAGAGAGAGAGAGATACAGGTATGGTAAAGTGACATCATTTTTTGTGAGTTAAAGTTTGTGCATGTTAATATGTTTAATGGGAATTTATTACACATTTATCACATTATAATAGAGAGAGAGAGAGAGAGAGAGAGTGAGTGGGTGGGTCCAGGTGTTACAGCCAGTTATCCTTAACTAATGTTAATTTTCATTTTTGTTTCCTTTGATATAAATGATATTTCTTATCAGTGAATACAGACAAAGGTCTATAAATCCACACTAAAGTTTTGTTTCATATCGCTAAATTGTCTGTGCATAGTCTGCACCTATTCCTCATCTCCTCTATTGAAATAGAAATATAAAGTGTGAGATTTCTAACTAAGAAAAAAAAACACAATTATTGGTTTAGAAGCTTTATCCTGGTGGAAAACTACTATTATGCAGGAACAATGTAAGCAGAATGTTTGGTCAACCTCAAATAGATGACCACAAACCAGACCCCCTTAATATCTGGTCTTGAAGGCCATTAATTGAGTGGGTCCCAAATGTATGTATGTGTGTGTGTGAGTTAGAAATTGCTGAAAAATTTCCACATGTACTATTTTAACAAATTATTCTTGCCCACAAGATTGTTCTAAGGTTAATATTAACAAGGTCATACATATCAAAGGTTATCACTATTGCCACCAAATATGCTAGAATTTTTTGTTGTTAATTATCCCTCACTGTCACCCCTCTTTATACAGTCACCTACCAAGCATTTGTCCTCCAGAAAACATTTAATTTTCACCTTCCTCAATATCTAAGCAAATTTTGTGGTTTAGAACTCATTCAGGAAGCACTTTTGGAATCATTTAGCAATTTTAGAATGGAATTTTTAGTTTGAATGAAGAATGATGTTTTTAAATATATGGTGAGTCCAGCATGCTGTCATTGTGTAATGTTTTATATGTAGCTGATATACATTGTTGTTGAGTGCGAGGTGACATGCATGGACTACACTTGGTTAGTAATATGACATTCCATTAGTTATATAGCACCCACCCACCCGTCACCCCCTCCCCAAGTGTCAGGCCTTAGTGATGGCCCCGAGTGTGTTGCATCAATATCCCAATAGATGTTCAAAAGTCCATTACTAAAGTTTTCAAAATATCAACACTTAGCCTAGGCCTACCACACTGGAACACTTAGCCTAGGCCTACCACACTGTACCACTTAGCTTAGGCCTACCATGCTGTAACACTTAGCCTAGGCCTACC